>JANHFJ010002444.1:10558-20613 GCA_032468195.1 Cerberus rynchops
ACATTGTCCATTTTTGACGTCCAGTCCAGGGCGTCCGGGTGGATTTTATAAATTTATAAAACCCACCGGATGCCCCGGACTGGACCTAAAAAGAGGACATGTCCGGGCAAAAGAGGACGTTTGGTCACCCTAGTCTTTACCAACTCCCCCTTCGCCCTCTCAATGACTGCAAAAGAAAGAAAAAATGTGTCACATCTCAAAGGCCCCAAATAATACTTTAAACATTGGCCAATATTCTTCAGCAGAAAAGCCCCAGTTCAAAATGTCCTTTTAGACTTGACAGTTCCTTTTCTTGGCTCACTAATTCTTGCTTTTCTTTGTTTTTAAGTCAAGAATCTTTTCTTCCTTCTTCTTTGTTGTGCTTCAGGTACTTCTGCTGTAATTCAGTAGCATAGCATTTGTCTGACAAACGTAAGATCTGAGGCTTAATTTTCTGAATCTCCAGAATGAATGCATCCCACATTTCCAATCAGTAAGGACAGTATAAGAGATGGATCAGTCATTTGACATGGCATAAGGAATTTTATTAGGATGTTCTACCATACACCTATTACCACAGGAATTACTACTGTATTTAATTTCAGGGAGACACTAAATTTTTGAGAATAAAATTATCAGCTGGCTCACATAAGCATTTATTTTTCTTTTGTCTCCAATATCATGTTGTATATAATTGGATTATAAACTTACAAGCTGATATTCCCTTGCAGAATAGTAACAAATATACAGTATATGTTGCTTTCATACTCGGAGGTAATACCATCTCTTATAAAATTGAGATAAGGCAGTCAGGAATATAAAAATGTATAGGATGTGGAGCCAGCAGATAGACATCACTTTAATTATGGAATAGGAGGCTGAGCCCAAGGGATGGGTCAAAAATGTCATCAGTATCAGGTCTCCTTGTGCCTACAAGAAATCTAAATCTAGCTCATCTTTAATTCCATTAACTCTTATCTACCGCCATTTCCCTTTGGCTTAAATTCAGATTCTTATAGAGTGTTTTAGCAACAAATAAGCCTATATATTAATCTGAACAGCCCAGACTTCTGATTTCCTGTACTTGACATGGACCTTCTGATTCATCCCTTTATGGATAGCTGTTTAAGTGACAGCTGCAAACTTTCCATTAAGTATGCCCCACACATACTATTTTCACAATAGAAAGCATATGGAAAGAGTTGTATAATATTTTATGGAGTATGCATAGGATATTTGGGGGTAGCTTCAAGAAAACATTATTCAGTGCTTAGAAAAAGAAAATAATGAGAAGGATAGTTAAAATAACTTTGATTTAATGTTGTCTTATATAAGATGAGTCTGAGAGAAAGTTCCAACAGTTTTCAAGATTTTGTTATTCTACCTTATTACAATTAAAATCATTCCTAGCATTTGCCTCTTTCCTGACCTTGCCTAACTCAAAGGTCTGACAATCAGAAACAACAATCAAATGAACTTTCTCAAGAAGGAGTAGGAACTTTTCTTTTTCCTGCCAACAATCTTCCAATTTTGAATGGAAGCACGTAGGAGCACTTAAACGCTAAGGGAGCACTTAAAACAGCTTTTGGATAGTCATGGACCTATCTGGGAAAGGGGAGTGTTGAAGATTCAGGTCCCTTTGGGAGCAGTTGGAAAGTCATGGGCATCCATGTTTCATTTCAGCGGTTTGTTTTTTTAAGTAGGCCTGGGTTTCATTTTTCAAAGCTTTTGTTTTATTTTGTTTTTTATCTTTAAAAGTTGACCAGCTGGTTGAATCCTAATTTATTTTAATTCCATGATGGACATTTACCTGTTCTTTTTATTTCTCTTTCCCTTTTATTTGGAAAAGTTGTTCTGAATAACTTTTGTTTTTTTGTAAGGAAGACACCTTGCATATTCTGGGGTAGTAAAAGTGTTTTCATTTGGTTTATATTTATATTGGACTCTCACTACAGGGCTTTTACATTTTAATAATTTGTAAAATGTTTGGAGCTTATTTTTTAATTCTTCTTTTAATTTTGGATCAAAATAACCATGAAATATCTGTGCTGTTTTTTTAAAGCTGTTTTTCATTATGAGGATTCTTATGTTCTTTTACCTATCATTGCCAAGTTACACAGAGCAAAAATGTATCAGATTACAGACAAACAAATGTGGCTGACATTTGAAAAATACCATTTGATAATATACAATACTTGTGTGAAAGCTTATTTAAACGTTTGATGAAATGACAATGGTTTGAAAATATTTAGATGCATCTAACCATAAATAAATTGGACTCAAAATGTGATCTGAAAGCAGTAGATTCATTGGAAAGTAATATGACCTTTACAGAGTTAAAATTTGCAGATTTAGAACTGAATTTATCCCACATCCCACATCCATCACCACAGAAGTTCAAACCTGCATTCTTTTATAACAGAAACCTGACAGAGTGACAGTTGATAAATAGGTTTTCTGTAAGAAGATTGAAGAAGATTCAGGAATGAATTTATCACATTTATAATATAAAATAATTCTAACTGGATTTTTTGGGTGAAGATACACCAACTTTTGAGGTTTGACTTATTATATTTAACCAGAGAGCAATTGATAAGAAACAGTATCAAGAATAGGCTTAACATTGATAGGCATCAGTGAAGTTCTTTGGACTGGCTGTGGCTTCTTCAACTCTGATGGTCATATTATACACTACTCTGGCAATCAAACCAACAGAAGAAGTGGTTTTCATATTGCATTAAAAAGTGGGCAGAACTATAGAAACTTTTTGAACAGTCAGTGATAAGGTAATGGCAATACAGATCAATGGAAAACCTCACAACATGACAATTCTTCAAATTTTCATTCCCAATGCATGGACTGAGCAATAAGAACATCAAACAATTCTAGGCTGAAATTAAGGAAACTCTGAAACAAACACCAAAGAAAGACATTAGCTACATTATTAGAGATTTTGGTGCTGAAGTGGGAGAAATGGAGTAAACAGAGATTATGGGCAAGTTTGGCCTTGGTGAATGAAATGAGGCATGAAAACATTTGATTCAGCTCTGTCACAAATAACAGCTGCATAATGAACACATGGTTTGAATAATTCAAGCAGTGTCTTCACCAAATAATGAACATTGAAAACAAATTGACTACATATTTTTCAGGAAAAGTGGAAAAGTTCCCTCCTTGCTGTGAAAACGTTCCCTGACTCAGGTCACTGGTCAGCTGTCAAGATAATGTTCAGTTGCTGCAGTGTCAAATAGCAACCCAAGATTCAGAAATTTGACATCACGAAGATTTACCCAGCATGTGCAGTTGAAGTTAAATACAGATTTGAACTGCTAAACATCACAGAATGATAACCAGATGAGCTATGGCAGAAAATAAAAACAATTGTCACTGAAGTAGGCCACGAATATATTAATACAAAAAATAAAGGAAATCAGGATATCAGAAGCTGCAAAAGAGAGAAGGAAAGCAAAAGCCATTGGTGACCGGAAAGAAATATGAAGATTAAAAGAAAAAAAGAGGCAAGAAAAGATAAAGAAAAGTACTTGGCTGAACAATGTAAGAAACTAGAGAAAGCCACCATGAGAGAACATACAAGACAGTGTTTCACCTATGTAAAGAAAGCCAGAAATCCCTTTATGGCAAGAAAGGCTGTGGTCAGAGGATGTGATGGGCAGGAATTGCGAGACCAATAAGCAGTCAGAGAAAGATGGCAGGAATATACAGAAAAGGGAAAGCTAACCTATCAGAAATGGAATCAGATATCCTGGAGGAAGAAGTATAATCTCTAAGAGTAAAGATATCAGCGTCACAACCAAATGCAGATTAGTTGATGCAATAATTTTTCCAATTGCTAAGTATGGCTGTGAAACCTGGATTCTGAAAAAGGCAAATAGGAGAAGGGTGGGTGCCTTTGAACTGTGGTGCAAGAGGTGACTGTTAAGCATCCCATGGACTGCAAAAATAACAAAGAAGTCCTAGACCGAACTTCACCAAAAATATTACTTGAAGTCAAGATCACCAGACAGAGGCTGTCATACTTTGTACATGTCGTAAGAATTGACTCATTCAAAAAGTCAATCATGCTGGGAGTGATCTTCAGAAAATGGAAAAGGACCTACCCTAGCACCCTCTAAAAGATGACATCAGGATCTGAAGGAGTTTGTGCAAGGCAGAAGGCATGGAGATTGCTGATCCATAGAGTGGCAACAGTCTGATACAACTTAATGGTTATTGATGATGAAAATGGTAATTAAGAAACAAATGTGGATATTTAATCCAGGATGAATCGATGTTATCTTTTGGGACAATTGGAGCTAGGTAAGATGGCCATGGTGAGTTTTCTATGAGTTGATTACAATAATAGTTTGTTAACAGAGGGTTTTGAAATGTTAATCTTGGTTTTCTTATTATTGTTTTTCCTATTAACTATTTGGTCATTAATATAGTATAAAAATGTCAGGCTAACAATTTGCAAATAGATTTAGTAGTTTTTTTTTTTTTAAATAGACCCTCTTTCTCAAGGGGTCAGAAACTAATATTGTTGTAATGTATTAATCAGTATTCAACCAAGTGGATAAGTGTCTACCTGTTAAGATTTTTTTAATGTCTTGTTTTTGTTGGTTTTTTCCCTCTGGTTGTTGTTAAGTTATTGTTGTTTTTTTAAATTTTTTTTTGAAATTTTGTATTTGTATTTCAACTTTTTCTTTAATAAAATAAAAATGGGCAAAAAGAAATAGCAATAAAATTAATTAATTCCAGTTATACCAAAAAAGCTTCCTTCCTTCCTTCCTAGCTTACCACATTCCAGTACCTATGCTATAATATCTTTCTAGAAAACCATTTCTGCTTTCCATAAAGGGGGTCAGCAGTTGTGAAAACTTGTTTCTATGGTCCATGAAGATGACATTCCCTGAGCCAGGCCACTGGGCATCATAGTGAATACTGTCACCAATTTCAATTTATGTGTTACTAGCAATGTTTCAGCAAGCTAATGTATAGCTTATTAAAATTCCTTCAGAGGCAAGACTAAAACAACTATTCACATAATACTTAGATATCAGCACAGATTTTAATTTATTGACAAGTTAATTTTATACCAAAGGTGTTTTTACAAGAGGCAATTGGACTTTCTGGTTTTTATTTCAGCTCTGAGCAAAGCTGAAGAAGCTTATTGAATAAGAAGCTAAATGCCTTCAAAGAAAAACCAGAAAGTCCAGTTTCCTCTTGTAAAAGTACCTTTGGGACAATCATAATTGAGAATCTCCATAGACAAGTTAATTCTGTGTACTGTATGCTTACTCAAAAGGAAGGCTTTCTGAATAGAGAGGTGTTAACCAATAAGGAATAATGTTCATATTTATGTAAACACCAGGATGTAGCTTTTAAACTTTGAGAATTTGGGTTATCTTTGACCTTTGCTGAATTGGAACTAGCTTCATAGTATTACTTTCATAATAATTACGTTAGCAATTTTTATCTGAGAACCAGGCTAGAAATTAGGAATCTGTGAGATCTGGTCCTATCTTAGACATGAAGCCATTTGGATGACCTTGACCGGTTATTATTCTTATGAAGATAGCAAAGGCAGACCATTCCCCCACGACCACACACACACAAAAAAAACTCGCCAAGAGTATAGGGACTAATCCAGGCAGATGCCATGAGTTAACATGACTTGAAACCTTCAGGTTAACATGACTTAAAATCACAAAAATCATCATCATCAACAACAACAATCTAATTATCAAGTTTAGCTAATAGTTCCATGGCACCAGAATCTATGTTTGCCAGTTTAGACAATTCAGATATCTACTCTGTTGTTTTCTCCTGTTTTCCTTTTATGATCTCCAGTTCCAATCATGCCAGTCTCATCTTTCAAAGTAATGAGACAATTATTATCTTTATCTAAAGTAATCATTGCAGTTTATACAATTAGGCAATAAAATCTTTTTAGGATAAATTGAGCCAGAAGGGCATACTTAAGAAGAGAATGAGTGAATCAGGATTCATTATCTTTAATTATTAAATAATTTACATACATAAGAAAACAGAAAGCAAGAAAGCAAAATTAACATGCAAGTATCCAAAATAAGAGAGCAGGTCCAATGTAATGGTTAAGGCATCAGGCTAGAAACTGGGGGTCCATGGCTTCTAGTCCTTTGTCCACTTGCTCTCTTTCTCAGTTCTCATAAAGAGACATCAGCAAACCATTTCTAAAAAAATATTGCCAAGAAAGATGCAGGAACTCATCTAGTCAGTCTCAGACATGATTGAAAAAAAAGAAAAATCCAAAATACAAGCTTATTCACAGATGAAATGAAGTATGCTTATGTTATGTTCAAATCTGATGTTTTTTGATCACCATTTTTTATGGCATAGACTTTGGCTGGATGCGTTATCTTTCACTACTTCTTCCAATAGCTTACTAAAAAGTTGATGACACCTAATTTTTGCTACCCAACTTGATAAGGTGACTGTAAGCGGTTTACAATAACTACAATTTTAAAATAAGATGCTATTTTGCTACTAAAGTACATGTAGTATCCATTGTTTTCCTTGATAAAATAATTAACTAGTTATAGGAAAGTAGATTTAATCATATTGATTGATCATCTGCTGTATTTTTATTAACACTTTGGAAGGAAAACCAGCCTGATCACATTTGTAGCCAGTTCCTCATCTCTTAAAATAGCTATACCCATCCTGTATTCAAACAAATCCATTCTAACTCTTTTCTAATTTTAGACCATTAAATAAAAAAAAAACACCTTTCCAGTACTGGAACAAAAATTCTTTCAAGAAACTTAACCTTATATCTTTACAATACTATATAGTACATTTCAAGAATTAACACCAAAATTCTCTTCCTTTTTCTATCCATCAGTGTGTGTGTGTGTGATGTTTGCATAAATACATAGAGAGAGAAAGAGAGAGAGAGTTTTACAAGATTTTTTTAATGTCACAAAATACTTCAACTTTGATTGAGCAATTGTATCTAAGGAAAATAACAATAATAACAACACAGACAAATGGCTACAAATACTTACATGTAAAAATAAGTCTTAATATGATAGGCCAAAATTTCTGCTTGTCATTCCTTACTTTCCTGCTTATGAGGGAGAGGATGATTCACTTTTAAGATATAGAATGATAGCTTGAGAATTGTCAAGTTCATGTTTGACTTGACACAGACTTACCACATTCTAATTTGCAGAAAAACTGCTAATCATTTCTGAGATCTTGTTCATCCTTGATCACATTTTGATTTAATACCATTTTAGGGAAAGGTGAACAAGGAAAGCCGTATCCTGTCACAGAAGAAGACAGTGATGATTCTGCTTATCGGGAAAATGGTTTCAATATTTTTGTAAGCAACAATATAGCCTTGGAACGATCACTGCCAGACATTCGACATCCTAAGTAGGTACACTAAGTTTGATTATTATTACTTTAATTTAATATCTTTGTACTTACTTTCTTACATAGAAGCATCTGAATCAATGGAAGGTGAGAAATGGTGTAAAGCTGATAATGTTAGAGGTTTCTTCTTATTTACAGTTTTTATAATGCATAAGAAAAGACACTTTTTCTTATTTTCATTGCAGACAGTGCTTGGCTATCTAATATAAGGGAATTGTGAAATTTTTGTTCACATATATTAATTGCAGAATATAGGAAATACTAGTAGCAACCTAAGCCTATCTTTCATTGGGTTGAAATATACAAAGTTCTACTCTGGATTAATAAATAAAAGACACAAATTAATCAAGTATGTTTATTATTTGTTTAATATTGCCCAGGAAGTCTAAGAAGCTATTATTTTGTTATCCAGTTGATTTGATTTGTTACTTCAAGATGTAATCTGACTCAAATATGTTTCAAATTTTCTAATACCTAGATTACTAGGGAAGTGTCAAGGGGCCACTGAATTCTCTGCATTTACCTGTCTTTAGAAATAAAGGAAATCTATGGAAAGATAAATGTAGAAAATTCAGAGGACCCTTTGACATTTTCCTAGTAACCTAAATGTTCAATATGTTCAATAGATGTTGTTGGACTGCTGTTGTTTGATTTCAGGAGAACATTATTTCCCAGAAATCTTCTTGAAATAATGGCACAAAACCAGCATCTCTACTTTTTTTAGTCCAGATGTTTCAAAAAAATCATTAACCATCTAAGATTGAAATTTGTAGAGATATTCACTATAAAACTGAATAGTCTAGAGTCTTAATCCAGTCCATCTGCAGGTCTGAAATATGCAAAGTTCCTTATTGACATTCAATGTACTCCAACAGAGTAGATCTAAACAAGATTTCCACAGATTTCAGGAAGTTGAAAACAGACTTCCTGAGGACAAACACATGGATACATATTATTGGACTGTCTTGAAAAATATCTGGTGGTTGATTACTCATAGGTAATTACACACAAGCTTCTTAAATGAAAGTATTCAACTTTCATCTAAACATAACCAGGACTGATGAGCCCCGATTGTTGGCCCAGAGTTCTTAGTTTCCATGTACTTCTCCATACGCTTGATTCAGCTTTGCCCTTTATTTTCTTATGTAAAGTCTAAATGCATAAAAGTAAAGCTTTTATGCATTCAGCAGTCAAGATAGATTAGGACCAAATTTACAGAGTTATGAAATAGCTGGGCATGCTTCCACAGTACTGCTCCATGAAGCCAATTCTGTCTGGGTCTTATCCTGCTCTTCTTTCTTAATGATATGTCAGATCACCAACCATACCCTAATTATAAGTCTTATTGAAGTATGTTGTGGGTAGATTGATGGCAGACTTTTTTAAATAAAATAAAATTATACCAGTCCTAAAACATTTGATAGTAACTTTTAACTGTCATATGAAAAGATTAGATGAAGGGAATTATTATAACAGCAGCAACACAATAATAAAAAATAATTTCAGTCCTAGCCTGCATGATCACAGTAGAGTTTGTGGTGATTCTTACACCCCATATGTTGCAAAATTGCTGTGGGAGAAGACTGATCAGAATAATTAGAGCAGGATTATGGGGAGGTGTTTTTTTTTTGCAAGTTAGAGAAATAGTGCTAGTTTTATTTAAATTATTCTTATTAATTTAATTGCTAAGTGAAAATATCAAATGGTCAAGCACCTTGGAGGTCCCACCACTGCACAAAACCTGTACCGTGAATGGGAACTGAGCAAGAACACAGCTCTGTTTTTATGTTATTCCAGTCGAGCTTGCACTGAAAACTTTGCTTGTGGATTATGCATGGAAGAACTCAGTATAACATTTATTTATACTGATATATGTTTGTTTGTTTGTTTAAGTGTCCCAGTCTTTCAGGCATTTTCTTCACATTTGGGGACTTAAATTTCTAGAATTCCACCACAATGGAAAACAATTCCAGGAGTTCAGAAAATTTCAGAAAAGTACCAGATTGACTGGTATTGATTGATCAAAGACTGATAAATGATAAGTATGGGCAAACAAACAAACTGCCTCCTGCTACAACCAAATATTTCAGATTTTGACTCATCAGTCCAAAGCACCTAATGCCATTTTTCCTGCATCCCAGTTCATATGTTTTCAT
This sequence comes from Cerberus rynchops, assembly GCA_032468195.1. Lineage (NCBI taxonomy): Eukaryota > Metazoa > Chordata > Lepidosauria > Squamata > Homalopsidae > Cerberus > Cerberus rynchops. Next base: position 20,113 of record JANHFJ010002444.1, read on the forward strand.
GCATAATGGAGACATTTGGCCTTGTTTCCACATCAGAGGTATGGTTTTTGGCCACAATTCTTTCATGAAGGCCACTTCTGGCCAGACTTCTCCAGACAGTACGTGGGTGTACCTGGGTCCCACTGTTTTTCACCAGTTCTGTGCTGATGGAACTGCTGGACATTTTCCAGTGTCGAAGGGAAGTAAGCATGATGTGTCTTTCATCTGCTGCATTAAGTTTCCTTGGCCACTGCATCAACATTGCTCTTTGTGCTTGTTCAAGAGCTTTAACAGAACATCTTTAAAATCCCAAGCTGCTTTGACACTTTTGCTTGGAAGAGATCTTGCTGATGCAGTATATCTGCCTTTTGTCTTGTTCCTATGCTCTGTTTTACCATGGTGTGTGACCGGTGATATGAAGCTGTCTTCCACAACCTCACATTAGTAGACAAGCTTGGCTGCTCCTTGCTCACTTTAAAGCAGGGGTCGGGAACCTTGGCTCTTTCATGACTCATGGACTTC
>JANHFJ010002444.1:31099-44088 GCA_032468195.1 Cerberus rynchops
CAATAAAGATTAGGCTAGAAACAACACCAGAATGTTTCTTTCCTGCCTTCCTTACAGGATTAACCCTGTAAAGTGGGCGGGGGGAAAGGAGGTTTCTTCTAACAACTGGTTTTCCAAACTGCTTAGAAAATTTACTACTGGTTCTAGTGAACCTGCTGAATTTCACCTCTGCTACAAATGCTGACCTGCAAATGCCACCAGCCCCAGCCAGAAGTAAGGAATAATGGGAGTCACAGTCAAATCAGATTTGGAAGGCATTTATAGACTCTTTATGACTTACTATAGACTTTGGAAGGCATTTATAGACTCTTTATGACTTACTATCATTAAAAAGAGCAACATCTATGTAGAATGTATAAATAGCAACCAAATGAATTGAATGAATTGAAAGCCAGGCTGCTGTAAAGTGCTGAACTGGAAATTAGTTGGTTGTGGGTCCTAATCCTCCATCAGGCATGAAAGCCAAGTAGGTAACATTTTTAAAAGCATTTGTTATAGGAATATGAAAAATTTTATAGGAAAATTTCAATTATGCTGTATTATTAGTTCATACCGGTAATTAAAATACTACATTAAATAATATTCAAAGCATATAGTAACTATTTCATCACTGTTTTTGCAGCATTATAACAAAAGAAATGCACCATTTTTTTTCAGTTTAAGAAAAGCTTGGTTACCTAAAGGTTTATCATAATTGCTATTAGGCAACATAACCATGCCAGGGATATATTGTCCAATCTAATTCTGCACTGTAATAATTTTATGCATACACAGAGATATACAGATAGGCATGCAAAAATATTAGACACACACTGATGTACACTTGCATCTAATTCATTATACACTTCTATGTACAGTATATAGTCAATATAATCTTGTTTCTGCATCATTTGTTTCCACATTGTTGCTCCCAGAGACTGCACAAATGCTTTATGTGATTTTTATAGTTTATATTTTTCTCCAGAAAAAATATTTTATTTGTAACTACTCCTGAAATGTATTTTCAAACAGTTTTTGAGCAGAAAAGCATTTCATAGTTTTTATAGAGGTATAAAACTGATGTCACAATCCTTGTATTAGCTTTGAAGTATAAGTGAAATCGGGCATTTTTAAAACCAAGGATCAAAAAACAATGCAATACCCATGGATGTTATTAATATTAATCTGTTTAATTCAGTTCCATTTCTAAGTTATAATAAGGACTTTTGTTTTGCTAAAATATTTTGCTGCCTCTAATATATATAGAATATTAAGTAATGTACCTAATCTATTAGAAAGACTATACTTGTCCTAGTAATAAAGCAATTATGTTGGCTGAAAAAGATCTATGAAGAAATGGTGTGTATCTAATGTAGGACATTAATTAATTTTATACATTCCTGATTGAGGTTGAGAGAACTGCTTTGGAGGGGGAAAATCAATCTCATCAGGTTTAAATGGCACTGACTGGTAGAATATGCTCTAAAAATAAGGAACATCAAGAGCTAACCTTGTTTATTCTTTATTACGGTGTCCATACTTTTGTTTGCCATGACTATGAGTGTGAAAGATCAACTATAGATTGTTTTGGGAATGTGGCAATGCTGTCTGCCAGTTCAATGACATCTTATTTCTTATGTTACTGTTACTCACTTGGATCATTGGCTTGATTACACTGCTTTAAGCATACAACAAGGAAAAAACCCCAGAAAGAATGTTGTCTGAAGAAATGTATATTCTAAAATATATTCTTGGCAAACTGAAACAAAACAATAAGAAAAAAATATTTAAGTTGAAACAAGTAAAAAAAATCACCTTTGTTTATTCTGTTTTCCAGATTATTTTTTTTCTTTTTCTGCGCTGCTAAATATATTGAAAAAACTCAGATATTGTTCCAGATCTTGTGAGAAAGTATTTTTCCATGATATTTCTCTCTATGCATGTATGTGCCCATATGGAAAATAGGCACCCCCATTTTGTTTTTTTAAAAATCCAAAGTCTGGAATAGCAAAAAAAAATTAAAATCCTAAGAGTATGAATTTCATACCTGAGAGTGACATCATCACTTTATTACCATGCCTTCTGTAGTCCTCAGAAATAATTTAAAAATATTCTACTTGGATGCAAAAAAAGTTATTCTACATATAAAATTTACAGCAATTTCTGTTACACAGAATTTTAGGCAAAAGTTTTAAGAATTTTTTAATTTCTCTTGTTCATAACGTTCATTCAAAAAGACATTTTACCTTGATCCTTAACAGCATTATATACACATTTTCTGATTATAAGACTTAAAATGGCTGTTTAGATTTGAAGATAAGATAAACATAAAGCAACCTGTCTGTAAAATTAGAAAATATTTTATTTCCTTTATCACTATGTGGGCTTACAAGAGCCACGAAACACTTATAGTAGTCCTTTGTGTGACATTTAATTTCCTGGCAAGTTGGAAAGTATGACACTTTTCTGCTCATCAGCTAAGATTTTTTGTCATCTGAAATAATCATCAGTCTTATTTCTCTTGTGTGTTTTCTTTTGTCTATTCATATGTGGCCTGTATTTCTCTTAATCCTTTGGATAGAGGTGATTTTAAAACGGATAACTTTTAAAAATGTTATTATTTTAATTTATTTTTAGATCATAGCTAAATAATCTTAGAAATATTTCAGTTTTGTGGAACTGAGGCTATAATAAAAGAAAGATTCATTCAGAATTGGCAGGGAAAACATCAGAGAAGGCACCCAAATCATTCTGGCAATTCCCATCTTTGGGGTCCAAAGAAATGTGCCACTGCAATTAATGAGGACTGTGTCTCAGTGATAGAGCAAGGGGTCCAGCTTCATCCTGATTACAGCTACAGAAAAAAAGCCTGTACCTTGGAGCAGCTGTTGAGTCAGGGTCAATAACATTAAGGGTGCCACATTTCTTTCCTTAGTTTAAAGTTCTTCAGATGTTGAGTGATAATGGTTCAGCCAGAACTTTTTAAAGAATCAGTCTGTTAATAACTTGATCCTTGAGTTAAAAGATGAGTGCTCCTGAGATGGAAATGTGTCTATGACGTCTGGAGAGTAATTTAAAGAAGATTTGCCAATTCAGGTAGGGTTGACCAACCTGTTTGTTCTCATGCATGAGTTTTTAGAGACAGTTGAGAATCAAAAAGAAAATGATTTTTCCCTGTTTTTATTAATTATGATTTGGCTTCATGATATTTGACTGGGAGATGGGAAACAGAAGGGAAATGAAGTTTAGCCTAAAAACAAATACTGAAGTAGCAATTGAAGTGGTAGGGGGAAGAAAGCAGATTAATGGCTGGCCTCTTTTCCTTTATATTGCAGTTCAGAAAGAAAAATGGTCATAGTATCAGTGAAAGTGACCTCTCCAACCTGAACAGCATCAGGTGGGTTGAAAGTGAATATCTATTGTTCATGATTTAATCTTGAGTGAAAACAGGGAAAATAATTAGTTTAATTGGCCACAATATTCTGGTGATGTACCACACTAAATCTGAAAGACTGTTCCATCCACATGACCCCACAATAGTGTCTTTTCTTAAGCTAACTGGTGTGAGAGTTTTGAAATAAACAATCACCAGCCAAAACTTCCAAGAGAAAACAATGGTAATTTTATTACATTGCAAAGAGAGTGCCTCACACACACGCAGGTACAGTAGATACATCCTAAATAATCAAAGTTTTAAAATCTTAGCTATGTACCTAGGCCTGGAGCTAAGAATGTGTGAGGGACCTATTACTTGGCTTTCTATCAATTAATTAATCATTATGACTGCTGTTTATACTTATTTATTTTATGGATATTTTTATTGTTTAAATATATTTCAGTTGTTTTAATTGTCTTAACATTTTAAAATCATAAGCTTCCCAGAGTCCCTTGGTTAAGTTAGGTGACTATAGAAGTTGAATGGATGGATGGATGGATGGATGGATGGATGGATGGATGGATGGATGGATGGATGAAGTTATTGCCAAGAAAATGTATTTACCCTATGCAGATAATCCTGACTCCATCTGGGAGCCATCACTGATTTAAAGAAATAAAACACATAAAATATTAGATAGAACCAATGACATAGTTTTTAATATTATATTAATTCTGATCTCATTATAAGCATTCCAGATTTTCATATAGGAAAGCAGGAATATATGCTACAAATATATGCCTGATGTCTTGTGTATGCAAATCTATGGTCAGGTCACTGTCAATCTGGCAACCTTCATCAAATTATATTTCATATTTCATATATCTCAAGGAAGAAAAAAAAATCAATGTTAGCTTCATAATAACTGTGGATATTATCTTAAAACTCCTGAGACTGTAGAACTTCATATCAGCATTTGATCAATTTTAATTAAATTTTCTGTCTTAAATAAGAATTGTAATTTACGTTATGTAATATATATGGAGGAGTATGTATAAAAATGAAATCTCATTATGCATGATTTGTGTATTTTTTTTTTGTCAGAAAGTGAAGGTGAAAAGGATCTTATCTATAGCCGAGTTTTCTGTAAATTTCATGTAAGCTGTACAGGCAAGTGCTTCTTTACTGTTATAACTCTTACAGAAAAATAGAATCTCAGGAGTAAAGATGCAGAACTGTAATTTATAAGGTGCTGTGAAGAAAATGCCCTTTAAAAGAAATTATCTTCCAAATTTTAAAGCATACACAGAAAAATATCACCCATCCTCCAGTGGTGCTACTTAGCAAGTGACATTTTGTAAACAATGCAATGGGCTTATGTATTACATGTATTTTGAGAGTATAAATACATTCCCTTGTCACAAGGATGGCTACATATAGTTTAAATTGACTATTACTTCTATTGTTATTATGATGTATAAAACTGAAAAACAAATTACATTGAATGCTGTCAGACTGAACTATATTAAAACATCATTTTTTATTTAACCAAGAGTGAGCATTTATGTTTAATGACATTCTTGCTCCTAATACTGAAAACATCCCTTTGTTCCATTGTACTGAAATTTGAAATGCCATCATAAATTAGGAAATTTGAATCTTTTGCACAGAATCTTTCTTTGTATAGTGTCTTTTATTTTTGATTTATAACATCTCTTTTGCATGAGGATAGAATTGCAATGAACAGGAAAAACAGAAAACAAGAACATATAACAAATAGGTCATTATTATTATTTTGTTGTGGGAAAACCTTATTCATTATGAATCTGCTCTTTTTGCTTCAGCACACGGGCCATGCTTTGATTTAGTATAGGTTAATTATAATTATCTCACAGAACTGATTTTCAGTTTTCCTGGAATAACGAGAAGATTACACTAAGGATATCAGGAAGAATGAGGAGAATTAAATTATTCATCTCTTATTCTATGGATAGGAATCCTGAGCAACATGATGGCTTAGTGGTAAAGATACTCACCTCCCAGGTAGTGGTAGATGTTTCTCTTTTAAGATGCAAAGAAAAAATAATTGCTGCGAAAGTGGTCTCAGGAAGGGTATCTGGCCAGTTAACATCAAGCTCTATCCAGTTGCCTTGACTCCATCCCAAATCAAGGGATTACAGGGCCATAAAAAGGGAGTTATTCTATGGCTAGGTACATTCAAAGTTAAGCAGATATTTTCAATGGTTGGGATGCAACCCAGAGCTCTTCATTCAAAGTAGAGCTTGCACTTTTTGTCTAAGGTCTGATGTTTTGAAAGATTGGAAATGTAAGTCTAATGACTCTATCACTTTACTAAGTAAAACTGTTGTGTTCTGCGCATGCGCAGGCGGAGTTTCCACTCCAGTCCGCCCGCGCAAACTCTTGAACCATCAGCGGGTTGGCTGCCGGTTGGACGATCCCCATTGGCTGGGGCGACCAGCCAATAGGAAGCAAACAGGCGAAGCCGCAGCAAATTATAAAAACCTTGGCTCGCCAGGAAATCCTCCACTTACAACCTGTCAAGTACATCGTGAGTTTTGCTCGCGGTTTGAAATAAAAGGGACCCCTCGCGGTCATCCAAACAATCCCGCATCTGATGCATTTTTTGGGCTAGAAGGACCGGGTTTTCGGCTACAACACTGGCGACGAAGGTGGGATTGGAAACAACAAAATTCCAGACCCTTCAGTAGCCGACAATCACCGATATGGCAACCACGCCAACAACCGCAGCGAACAGCTCACTCCAATGCGACCCATATGACCTGAAAGCGGAGACATGGGACCTTTTTATGGAAAGATTCAAGTTCTATCTCGTCGGCAGTCGACAAACTGGCCTCACAGATCGAGAAAAGCAAGGTATCTTCCTAAAAGTCTGCGGCAAGCCCATCCATCGAATGGCCAACTTGGTAGCATCGCCGCAAACCTTATGGGAGATAGACTGGACAGAGCTGAAGGGGAGGCTACAAGCACATTATGCCCTGAAACCATCATCGTTGTCCCGAAGGCTGAATTTCCAAACCAGGAGTCAGGCTGAGGGAGAAACCGTCACAGATTTCCTGGCGGACCTGAGGGTCCTGGCCACCGATTGCGAATTCGGCTTGACTGGATGATAAGGGACAGACTAATCGGAGGCCTCCGCGATGAGAAACTCCGACAAAGGCTGATGGCTAGACTGACACTGCCCCTGGAAACAGCCATAGGAAACGTTGGCTGTGGAAGCAGTCTACCCCCCCCGGCCAGGGCGAAAAAACACGACAACGTGTACCAGGCAACCTCTGAGGGGGACTTCAAGGAAGACCTGGACGAAGATGGTGACATCCACTTAGTCAGGCCCACGAGGGGCCCCAAGATGGCTGCCAAACTGCACCAAACACCATGTGGAGGGCATAATGGGAACCATGCGTGTGCCAACTGCCCCTACCTGCAATCATATTGCAGCAACTGCTCAAAAAAGGGACACATCTTCCATGCCTGCCGATCCCTACCCCCGGCACAGCCACCACCAGGGGGCCCAGCACGAGGACCATGTGGCACAGCCTACAGGAGGGGGGCATCTTATAACAGCAGATGGACCCCCAACATCCCCAGAAGACCAGACGAGGAGTGCCTCTACAAAGGGATCCAGCAGACCTCACACAAGGGAGCAAGGTCAGACATTTTCAGCACTTCGGTCAGCATAAACGGCAAGGGCTGCAAAATGCAGATCAACTCTAGCTCCCCGGTTACAATCATGTCCTGGAAATCCATCAAGGACCTACTTCCTTCTCTCAAGGAGAGGGACCTCACTCCAGCGACAACCGTCCTATGTGACTGCCAGGGATACCAAATCCCTATCCTGGGTCAGATAGACGTCCTAGTGGAACATCAAAAATTCTCTGACCACCTGCCTCGCATAGTCGCAGAAGGAACTTTCCCCCGCCTCTTGGGCAGAGACTGGTTCCGCTGTCTGGGTTTGCAGATCGGAGAAGTCAAGCAGATCACCACCAACCTGGACACAGACATCACCAGGGAATTTGAGGATGTCTTTAACGGTGAGCTGGGGAAATACCGGGGGATGCCCATATCATTTAGCTTAGACCCAGGGGTACCGCCTATCAGGATTAAACCCCGGAGGGTGCCTTTGGCCCTCAAACCTAAAGTTGACGAACAATTAGATAGACAAGCTAATAGCCCAAGGAATCCTAGTGCCAATTGACCACGCCAAGTGGGAGACCCCAATTGTAACCCCCATCAAGCCAGATGGGTCTGTTCGTGTATGTGCGGACTACAAATGTACGTTGAACAAGGCATTGCAATGGCACGCATATCCGGTCCCAGTCATCCAACACCTTCTCCATTCCCTGGGGCAAGGAAAATTTTTTGCGAAACTGGACCTGGTGCAAGCTTACCAGCAATTGCCAGTAGATGACACAACGGCGGAAGCACAAGCAATTGTAACCCACAGGGGGGTGTTCAAGTGCACACGCCTACAGTTTGGGGTCAGCACAGCCCCTGGCATATTCCAGTCATTAATGGAACATTTGTTGCAGGGCATCCCTAGAGTCACCCCATATTTTGATGATGTCCTCATAGCCACAGACGACCCCCAGGACCTCATCAACAAGCTAAGGACAACACTACAAAGATTCAGGGGAGCAGGGCTCAAATTGAATAAAAAAAAGTGTTTAATAGGCATCCCAGAAGTGGAATTCTTGGGGTTTAAAATTGACGTGGCAGGCATCCACCCAACAAAAAATAAAACAGCAGCAATTCACAACTCCCCACCCCCAACAAATAAAATGGAACTCCAAGCTTTCCTGGGGCTACTTAACTTTTATAGCATGTTCCTGTGACATAAAGCAACAGTCGCAGAACTGCTCCATAGGCTCCTGAACAAAGCAACCCCATGGCACTGGGGGGAGTCCGAACAAAAGGCCTTTCAGGCTGCAAAGACTTTGGTCACCTCAGACAGCCTATTCATCCAATACAGTGAATCCACCCCGGCCCAACTAACTTGTGATGCCTCGCCATATGGGGTGGGAGCAGTACTCAGCCACATTTTCCCAGATGAGTCCACAGCACCGATTGCATACTTCTCCAGGACCCTATCAGCAGCTGAGAGGAATTACAGTCAGCTAGATAAGGAGGCCCTGGCAGCAGTAGCGGGAATCAAGCGTTTCCACGATTACGGTACTTATATGGCCGGAAATTCACCCTCGTCACCAACCATAAACCCCTGCTGGGCCTCATCGCTGGGGACAAACAACCCCCCCAAGTACTCTCCCCCCGCCTAACCCGTTGGATTCAGTTCTTAGCAGCTTACTCATACACCTTGGAATACCAACCCGGGTCCCAAATTGCACATGCAGACGCCCTCAGCCGTTGCCCGGCACCAATCAACCTAGTTGACCCGGCACCTACGCTTCCCCTTCTCCTCCTAGAACATGTACCAAACAGCCCAGTTACGGCCGGCCTTATCGCAAAATGCACCCCCAAAGACTCCACACTAGCCACTGTCCTACAATGGGTGTTGAAAGGTTGGCCTACCCAACAGAAGGGGGAACAATTCAGACCTTACGAACACAGAAAAATAGAACTATCCACCCAATGAGGCTGCCTATTATGGGGACATAGAGTCATCATACCCCCACAACTGCAGTCCTCAGTCCTGACATCGCTCCACGAAGGCCACCCAGGCATAGTAAGGATGAAAACATTGGCCAGAAGCTATGTCTGGTGGCCAAGCCTCGACAAGTATATCGAAGACAAAGTCAAACTCTGCACCCCGTGCCAAGCATCCCATGCGGCCCCCCTGGCAGCTCCCATCTCCAAATGGGACAACACTCAGAACCCATGGTCCCAACTCCACATTGACTTTGCTGGACCAATCCAGGGACACATGTTGCTCATCACTGTGGACGCCCATTCCAACTGGACAGAAGTTCACCCCATGCGCTCAGCAACCACCAAAGCTGTCATTGCCAGACTACAGGCACTATTCACAACGCATGGCTTTCCGGACGTCCTAGTATCAGACAACGACCCCCAATTCACGGCGGACAAGTTCAACACCTTCCTCGCCAGCCTAGGCATACGCCATGCCTCCTCAGTGCCATACAGGCCAATGGCAAATGGACGGGCTGAACGAGCCATGAGAACAACCAAAGACGCGCTCAGCCGCATGACCACAGGAAACTTGCAGCATAAAATTAACACTTTCCTCCTATCCCAAACCTCCACCCCCTCACCAATAACAAATTGCAGTCCAGCTGAACTGTTAATGGGCCAGAAAATAAAAATCCCCTTGAGCCGAGTCCATCCGGATGACCTCACCCCCCTGACCTGTTCCCGGGGACGAGGGTTTTCTTAGAGGGGGAGGGGGTCTTTGCACAAAATTACCTGGGCCCACCCAAATGGGTACCCGGGACCATAATACGGTCAACCGGGCCAAAGTCGTACGAAATACAACTTCAAGATGACCGCGTCTGGAAAAGGCACGTTGACCAACTATGGAAAAGGCCAGTGGGAAGTGCCAACCCAAGCGGCAGCACAGAATCAGGAGGGGGAGAACAGAACCTGGATGACCCCGGGGAAGAATGGCCTACGAGGGGGAACCGGCAACATGACACCGACGCCGAGGACCTACCTGGGGCCATTCCCGAAGCTGTGCCAGCCGCCGAGGCCCAACAGCCACAGTTTCTGCCACCGCCGCCGCAGGCACCGCCACCGGGAACGCGAGAGGTCCCAGACACGTCCTTGCATGTCGGTGGCAGCGGCTCAAATGAACAGAGCCTGCACCATTCGACCCGAAGCAGGCACCGCCCCACTTACCTTAAAGACTACGCCTGCGCAGTCCAATCATCGGGAACACTCTATCCGAGAGGGGAGGGGTGTTGTGTTCTGCGCACGTGCGGGCGGGGTTTCCACGCCAGTCCGCCCGCGCGAACTCTTGAACCGTCAGCGGGTTGGCTGCTGGTTGGACGATCCTCATTGGCTGGGGCAACCAGCCAATGGAGAGCGAGCAGGCGAAGCCGCGGCAAATTATAAAAACCGCGGCTCGCCTGGAAATCCTCCACTTACGACCTGCCAAGTACATCATGAGTTTTGCTCGTGGTTAGAAATAAAAGGGACCCCTCGCGGTCATCCAAATGATCCCGCGTCTGATGCATTTTTTGGGCTAGAAGGACCGGGTTTTCGGCTACAAAAGAAACTGAACCAGATGGATATATTTCTCCCAACTATAGGTTGACCCCTTTCTCTCTGTGACAGCCCCACAAGTACTAGATGACTGCTGTCCTATCATCCTTAATCCTTCTTTTCATTAAACTAGTTCTCTGAATTGAAAACCATATGATTTAGATTCCAGACTCCAAATCATCTTTATTGCTCTTCTCTGCACTCTTTCTAGTTTTCAGCATTTTTTGTATGAATTGGATGCAGTATTCCAAGCATGGTCTCACCAGTGCAGTATAAAACCGTACTATCACTTCACATGATCTTGAAGCTATCCCTCTATTGATGCAACCTAGAACTGCATTAGGGGTTTGTTTGTTTGGTTGGTTGGTTGGTTGTAGTTGCAGCACACTTCTGACTCATACTTATGTGGGGTGGTCTATTAGGACAGCTGAAGCTGTCTCACAATTACTACTGTTCTATAAAACCTGTTGTCTCAAAAAGGTATCAAATATATATTCCTAGGTAAATATCAGAATATGTATTTTAAGAGAGAGATATTTAAATATAAGAATTTTATTGGTTCTGCATTTTTAAAGAAACTCATTAAATTTTCAATGAAAATTTTTAATCCAAATTTTCTAATGCATAGAAAAATGCTTAAGTCCACATTGATCTGCACGCTAGGGAAAATGCATGTAAATTAGGATGCATTGTTTTCTATTTCTTAATTTTCAGCTGATGCAGATATTGGAGGAAATAAATTTAGAGTTGAATACATGCAAGTGAATTGAGTATTGGGAAATCTAATTAACTAATACTAACAAACATGGATCAGCAGTAGACTGATTGAAGTAATTCATGGTTTGAATTGGATTTAAATGCAAATTTTAGGTACTGGTACATTGAAAATGTAATTCACATGATGAATTAATTAATAGGTCATTCAAAAACGATTCTAAGTAAAAATAAACTGACTCATCTCTCAATTCATCCTCAAGAACCTATAATTCTTAGCTATTATTTTGCAAATAATTTTTAGCTTTACTTGTTCAGTCATTGCACTGAGTATCACATATCATATTTACTTGAAAGGAAGATGATCTTGAATTCTTTCCCTTTGGGGGGGAAAGAAAGTAGAATTAGATCAAAAGATATTTAAACATATACTAAAGCTCTATGAGGTGCCCATTCTCAAACCACGATTGCTAGCTTCAAATGAAACAGATGCTTCCTCCTCCAATACTTTAGTACTGTATATGTTTGTGCATTTGCTCATGTACAGTATGTGTGCACATACTGGCTAGAGGCCACATTTCAAAATAAGGCAGGTCCATAATGAGGAAGAAAAAAGGGAAGGAAGGATGCTGGAGAGGTGGTGAGAGGAGAAATAAAGGAGATAGGGCAGTGGTGAAATTCAATTTGTTTTACTACCGGTTCATAGAATTAAACTTTACCAAAGTTACAATGTAATAAGGGGAGAGGCAGTTTCTGTGAGCAAGGCAATGAAGATTAGGCTAGAAACAACTGCCTTATTTACAGGATTAACCCTGTAAAGTTAATCTTTACATTTCTATAGAACCGATTTGAACCAGCTGAATTTCACCTCTGGACTTATGTATGTGATGTAGGCTTATATAGTGAAAACAGGGTGAATTTTAAGGCATTTGCTTCTGCCTAGTTAGCCTTAGCTTGAAACATAATTCTGTTACTAGGATGCCTGCCTTTAGAAAACGTACCTGAGGTTCCCTCAGACTAAATGCCTGCAGGTCAGATCAGTTCTCAGAATTCTCAACACTGGGAATTCTGGGATTGAAGTTCCAGATGCAATTGTCAGAAGTTCTTTTTTAAACTGAAGCAAATTTGATTGACCCAGTTCAAAAGATCCATAAAAGTATTGGACTCTGAACAGTTTGTTTTTTTATATTTCTTTATAGTGGTTGGGGTGGTATTTTATTTTGATTAAAAAAATAAAGTATAAAAGTGAAACATACAAATATATATATATGCATGTTTCAATTGATAGTACAATTGAATACAATTGTATACAAAGTGTATACAATTTTCTCTATACTATATACTGCTCCTATTACTAAAACTTGCATAGAACAATGTTTTAATCTTACAGATACTGATCGGTCTTTCATTCCTCTTTTATCTGGGGTTTTTTACTGCTGTTTCTTTATTAATGTACAGCATCTAAAACACACATGCTTTTCTGTAATTCTTCTTTTTCCTCAATCTCTGAAGGAAAAACACCTTCTTTAATTTGGCTGCTTTCTCTGTTACTGGCTGCAGAGCTTCCAAAATGAACATTTCCTCTCCTACCTGTCTCATGGTTGCCGTTTTTATAGGCAACTCTGCCATGGTGATGCTGGGGAGAAGGTAGGAGGGGAGGAAGGCAGCATAGATGCCTGCAATTTTTCTAAGCAGTCTGGTCTTC
>JANHFJ010002445.1:20277-31930 GCA_032468195.1 Cerberus rynchops
CATGTCCAACTCACCCTCCTCTTAATCTATTGTGTTTCTGTTACCAATAAATCTGATTATTTCATAAGGGGAAAGGCAGCCAGATCTTACCGTTTTATTGGGTTCTTAGCATTCAGAAGACTATCCTCTTTTTCTCCCTGCTACCCAAATAAAGGATAGGGTCATTGGCTTCATTTCCATGCCTGACTCAGAGAAGAAGGCCCATTTGTAGGTGTCCCAAAGCTTCACACATAATTCTAGGTTTTGCTTTAATATTGCTGAGAGTCTATTGTGCTCCAATATTCATCTGTAGAAAATTCCAAGAGGCTAAAGGAAATCAAACAAGGGAAGGATCTGTTTTACTTTTCCTTCTAAAGGAAAGCACAATTGGTTTCCAAGGGTCACATGACATTTGCATGTAGACTCTGAATTAGAGGACAACAAAACTGGGAGCCTCAGGAAAGAGAGATTATATAGCTTCGAATATTATCATCTAAATGTTTCCTGTATGTGTGAGACCATCTTCACTATCCCTTTGAATGAGACAGTATAGTCATAGATGGTGCACATGATAGGAAATGTTATCCTCATGATTAATTTAAAACAAGATATGAAAATGAGCAAGTGACCCCATCAATCCTTTGATATCTCTGGTTAAACCAGAGATATATCATAGAATTGTTCATAGAAATAGGAGCTAGTCTTCTTCTGCAAATGAACACCCGTAACAGTTAAACTTGGAAATGGACAACTGAATTCTGTTTTGCTCTGTTTAGAAGTAGGAGGGAAAAGAAGATTGCCAAATGTTACATTATATGCCCTGCAAGTTCAAGGAATATTTTACCATCTTATAGACAAGACTATTTCTCATCCTAAACTTACACAGGGGTGGTGGTTGTCAAATGTTACTTTCTAAGTTATGGTTCAAGGCCCAAGTGTGTGCATATGCAAACAACAGCACCTTCCAATGCCTTTTGATAGTATCATTCTGTTTCCTTTGTATGGGTCAGTTGAAATGTAAAACATTGACCAGTTGATCTTGTCTTTACTCAGCAACCTATAAATTGGTGCACCTATACCTTCCAGATTTGTCACTGATAAAGACACCCAGGTCATACATTGCCAAAAGGCATTTAGTTCATCTAAAAACATTAGCAAAAGCTAATGATTAGGAAGAATTGAACCAAGTCCAGACAGAAATAAGACAATTGTACGTCTTCTCCCCCTCAACACCTCAACAATCTGTTCTGCTAAACCACTTTTGCAACTTTCTTGAAAGCAAACAAATGACAAAAGACAGCCAAAGGAAGTTCGTTGTCATAGCTCACTGAACTTAATGAGTGTTTCTGTTCCTTTTTATTAACCTTGTTTGTATTCCTTCCCTATTTCTGGAGGACATGTTAGGCATCTATGTTGGCTGCTTTGAACTAACACTAACCAATTATTCTGTGCGATTTCTTGTCTGCAGTGGTGTTATTCTTTACAGTAAAGCAGAATACAGAATTCCAAGATGAAAGAATCATGGAAGAGTGATGCACTTTGCAAGTAGTAGCAATCAGTGTAAAGAAAGAATGTCCTCTGGATATGTTTAGTTACTTAACAGCTGTCATTTCTAAGTAGCAAAATAATAGACCTGGCTAGGTCCCAAAGAAGTTTTTTCAAGAGGCAACTGGTCTTTCTGGTTTTTCTTTGAAGACGTTTCACTTCTCATCCAAGAAGCTTCTTCTGCTCTCCTGAAACATCTTGGATGAGAAGCGAAATGTCTTCAAAGAAAAACCAGAAAGTCCAGTTGCCTCTTGAAAAAGCACCTTTGGGACTATAATGACCTAGATAACTAAGAATCTCCATAGACATTTAGGCCTAGCTAGGGTTGATGGGAGTTGTAGTCAAACATTTGGAGAGCTGCAAGTTGGGGGAAGGTCAATATGCCTTTTGTGAAATTACATAAAGTGGCAAGAATTGTTCACTCTCATGAAAAGCTGAATTTTGTATATTCTGTCTGACATTTCCTCCACATCACTAATGAGAAATAACCACTTTTTATGCAAGCTTAAGAATATTCAAAACATTAATCAATGATGTATTAGAGAAAATAAACTCTTCTCTTTCGTCACTGAATTTATTTTTTATTTTTAATTACTTCATTTCTATGCTGCCCCGTTCCAAGCAGATTTGGTGTTTCAGTTGTTAATCACATTTTTGCATTAAAAAAAATGGTAATAGATATGCCCTAAATTTATCTTGCTGTTCGAGTCTTTCACACAGTAGCTGGCTTCATACATTGCACTAAGTCAGGGGTGTCAAACTCAAGGCCTGCAGGCCGGATCCAGCCTTGGAGTGCTTAAATCTGGCCCATGGGACCAGCCTGGAAATAGCAAAGAACTGGCCCATGGTGCCTCTGGAAGTCAAAACGGGACGTGGGGTTGTGGAGTTCGCACAGCCTGCCCATGCCCCGTTTTGGCTGGCAGGTTGCTGCAGGAGGTGTCCCTCCCGTCTCCTCCTTCCCCCCCCCCTTGTGGGCCAGCCCATGGAGGAGAACTACAATGCTGATCCGGCCCTCAAAGAAATCCAGTTTGACACCCCCGCGCTAAGTCATGGATTATTCAGACTATGTTTACTGAGAAGTCACACTGTCCAAATTGATACATTAACTGCTCCTCAGTTGGAGCAGCCGATAAGCCCTGGAAATATTAAATTGTTGTGTGAAAAACATGAACCCGACAACATCTTAAATCAAAATCAAACAAACTATGGGCTAGCTGAGCAGAGTAAGTAAACTAGGCCAGTCAAGTTACTTGTAGCTTTTATTGCTTTTTTTTTTTTTTTTGCTTTTATTCTTTTTAAGAACTTGCAAATGTTAGAAATAGGCATTTTGTGTCACCATCTGGCTAACCTTAGCAACAAACACAAAGGAAATGACATCCACATATGTGCTTCATATATTTCCTTCCATGTGTTTTCTGATGGGTTTCCACTGAATTCTGCTGGTTCTCTTCAATAAACGCTGTTCACAATTAGATCATTCAGTTACTTGTTCCAAGGACTTACAAGGATTTTGGTTCTTAATTGAGAGTCATCTGAGCCTCCAAAGGTGGAGGAGGGGTTCCCCCCCTTTCTAATTCTCTTTGCTGAATAGAACTATCTGTATTTAGGAATAAACATAATGATTAAACCAGCATGCTCTTCCCATGACTTGCTTCCTTCCCCAGAACAGAAGGGACATGATTTCCAAACCCTTAGGGCTGATTAAAAACTTTGCAAAACCATTTCCATGGAATCAGATAAATGTATGAACTTTGAACAAATAAGATGGGGAGGAAGCAAAGAAATAAAATACCTAAGTACTTTTAAGTTCCCTAGGGTGTCTTGATTGCAGCTGCTTATTGTAAGGAGTTGAATACCAATAGCTGGAAATCTGGTTCTTTGATTTTTAAATGAACAGCAAAAACAGTCTGAATGAAGTTACACATGTTATGCCATATAGCTAACTCTGTCTTGCTTTCTGCTTGCCATGGGCTTAGAAACATCAGTGGGGAGTCTTGATATATGATCAAACTGAAACTTGTATTTGACATGAATCTTCTGTTAAAGTTACTTCCGTTCCATTGACTTGACACATTAGATTTTAAATGATACATTGCTTTATAATATGCGATCACAATTCATTTTCTTTTTGTTTTTGGTCATTGATTGTTAATGTTTATTTATTTACTTTATGGAGATGAGAATCACAAGGGGTTTTTTTTTGTTTATGTTTACTTCTTAACCTACTTAAAAGTGAGTGAACAGTTGTTATATTTAGGTTATAGATATCCAGATAACCATTAGATGGCAGCAAAAAATGTAGAAATATTAATGTATTGCTGCCATCTAGTGGTCACCTGGAGTTTTACAGTCCAAGTATGTGATTCAGGCTTGCTTTCTATATATAATGTGTAGATGATCTTGGGGGACAAAAGGGAAGAGATGCTGGCTAAGAAACAGACAATAAGGCTGACTTAATAAACCAGAGAAAGAAACATAGGAAGGACCTGCCTAAGTGGATAAAACAATTAGAAATGTGGTGGGAAGTTTGTACTTTCAGACTTTAAAAATTCTGTTAAAGTATTTCTACAATAAAGTAGAAGTAGTTCATCTAGTTGTGTTCTCTGACTGATTTATCAGGGAGAGCTGATACTAATCTTGCAAGTCTACATAATCCACCAGCCATCATATAACCATCTTCTCAAGGGAAGGTTGGAGACCAAATGAAAATTATCCAACACAGTTGAGCAATGGGCTGTTGAGTGAGTGAGCCACTGCCTCTTTAAAAGATGGTGGAACCATTCTCACCTTAAGGAAGAATTCACCTTCATTAGCCAACGATGAAGGGCATGGTTCTAATACACAGGCAAGCATGCTGTGTATTAGTTACAAATACCCTGTCCATAGGATCAAGCTTCTCCTAGATCAGGCGTGTCAAACTTGCAACCTGGGGGCTGGATGCGTCACACGCTAGCCACGCCCATGCCCGGTTTAGCAAAGGGGGAAAAAGTCCCTATACATCACGTGACCACACCATGACAATGCAAGTTTGACACCCCTGTCCTAAATAATCAAGCCACACTGAACTCCAACAACCACTGTAGGACCTGCTCCAAGGCTAGAGTCCAATTTGGAGCAGAATCAACAGATGCTCAATGTTTTCCTCACACCAAACTTGCAGATAAATCTCCAAGTCGGCCCTTCCCGGGAAGGCTCTGAAATGATATGTGGGAATGATCTTGACATACAGGATATAGGGTTGGGAAAAAAGTAACTGAACCCACAGTAGGAATGTAGGTAGAGCAAGAGGCTCAGAAGGTGGGTGGGACAAGAGGACTCCCCAGTTTCTTAGGCTACAAAGGAAACAAAGGGGAGAAATATACTTTCAGCTTTGCAAGATGTCACCCTTACAAGGTAGACCAGACAAGAAACAACACCAGATGAGCTAATTTTATTTTATTGAAAAGTTACATTCACATAATATTGCAGTCACATATATGTTTAGTGATCATTTTCAATATAAGGAATGTATTGCAGTCACTAAGGAGAGGATGTGCTGTTTAAGGCGTTCCAGAAGAAGAAAAGAGTCAAGATCATTCATATTAGTGGAGGTAATGCGTTTCCTAAGGTCTGACTTTTGGCCCAAACTGCTTGCATCTCACCTGGAGGAAGAATTCTGAACAGGTTCTTTCTAGATGACTAGTTGAATAGACAGAAACCTGCTTAATTAGGAGTTGCTCATTTAAGCTTCCACTACACTTTAGTGGGATTTATAAATTGTGTCAGGAAGTGGTAATAAATGTGGTGACCTAAAAATAGGTGCAAATACTGTGCACACAATCCTGCCTTTAATCTATACCTCTGGTTTTATTCTGCTGTAATTTTGAATGCATATTGAAAATGGAATAAATTGTAACTTGCAATAATGTAATAGAACAGTGTGTGCTTTGGTTTAAAAAAAAAATCCCACAGTCCAGAATGTGTTCAAAGTCAGAACAAAAACTAAAGTTGATTAAAGATACTTTAGATCGTGGGGGGTGTGAGAGGGGAACCAGGCTGTACGAGCAGTGGGCCACCACACACACACACACAGCTCTATTTAAACAGGTGGTGGAACCATGCACATGTATGTACACGTGCATGTGTGCTGGCCCACTGCTCATCAGTTCATGTGGCTGGATTCCAAATAGGCCACAGCCTGGTAGTTGAGGACCCCTGCTCTAGATTACATTAATGAATTATGTTTATTAATAATTATTTCCAGGTACTTTTAATTTTTTTGTCTGTCTAATTAAAAAGTAACTTTTGTTGGCCCTTTGGGCTTTGTTTTGGAGGATCTATCTGTTTCCTTAGGATTTAAGATTACATGTTACTGATATGAAATTACTTTAAAATATAAAGTAATTCTAGTAGCAAAGAGAGCCAACTAACTTTTCCCCGGATGGTTGGAAGAACAGAATTTACTCCTCTGGTTAAAAATTGCCTTAGTAAGTATCCTATGATTGACCACAAATTAACCTTGTGAGAGGTTGTATGTCATTGCCAGCATGTGAGATGCATTAACCAAATGGTTAGGCTGTGCCCTGTAGCATCTCCAAGCCAATATTGCTTGTTTTTTGTAGAAGAGTAGAGAGGAATTGCCAAGGATGCTTCCTATAATGGTCTGTAATCTCCTACAACATACTTCCACGCGGAAGCCTTAAAAACAATGTTCCACGTGGGGAATGTAATTCAAACCTGGCATCAATGTTTAATAAGCAGGAGATAAACATAGGCATAGCTGAGCACTCTTCTGTACAGTTCAGTTGGAGAAATGCACATCAGCGTTTAGAAAGTACAGCCCATCTGAAACAGGAAAATCATTAAAAAATAAAAGGAAAGCTGGCAAGCATGAATCATTTTTATTGGTTGAGGCATCAAGGATAGTTGAACAGGAGTTGCAAACTACATAGGTTTCCCGTATAATCTATTGCTAAGTAATTAACAATGACATTCACCATTCTGCATTTCCTCTGTCTTCCTAAGCAACCCTAGTTTTTTTCAGAAGCTTTGGACTTTTCTTTCTCTTCTGCACTTCTCCCAAGGAAACTAGAAAGTGTAAGGTTACCCTGTTCAATTAACTGCAATAGTTTTATATATAGACGTTAGTTGTTAGTAACAAGCTGGCCATCATTTTTGTTTTATCTTCTGTTCTTTTCTATGGTGGATTTACCTCAGGTCACGAATAGAATAGAATAGAATAGAATAGAATAGAATAGAATAGAATAGAATAGAATAGAATAGAATAGAATAGAATAGAATTCTTTATTGGCCAAGTGTGATGGGATACACAAGGAATTTGTCTTTGATGCATATGCTCTCAGTGTACATAAAAAGAAAGAAATACATTCATCAAGAAAAGTTGTAGAAAAACCCTTTCTAGTATAGTACAAAAGGGCTTGTTCTTATTCCAAAGGCACTATATGTTCACAAACTCAGCTTCACAATACCAACAGACACCTTATAATAATAATAATACAATCCACATAATATAATAATATACTGTAATCCAGGCTAGAGAAACCCCTCATCCAGAGAAAATCCTCAGGGAAAGATAAATGGGTAGACAGTTGAAATTTGAAATGTTTATATCATTTACATCCCAGACTTGTGCAAAAGCAAGCATGCGTGAAATCAGTGGTTTAATATGTCAAACTCTACGCAGGTTGTGGTGCTTAAATTGCTGTGTTCATTTGCCATTTCATGCAATCAGACCAGAAATGCCTAAACCTTTGCATGCAGCTCTATAAAAGCAAGCACCAATGCTAATGAACTGTTGGGAGCAGAGGGATATAAAACCAAGGAGTTGGTTATGGCCTTTAAAACCTTATGTTGGCATAGAGCCAAGTTAGCTACAGAACCATCTTCTCTCCATTTCATCAGTCCATCCCACCTGTTCAGTCGGGGGAGGTATGTTACAGACCATGTCAGTTAAAAAAACCTCTGACTCTGTGGTCCAGGAAGAGAACCCACCCTGTGGAACATTCCCCCCCCCAAAGAATTGAGGTGGACCCCTATTCACCTGGCTTTCTGAAAAGGTGTGAAAATGTGGCTCTGCAACCTCTGGTGGGGCTTACAGAGAAGGAAACAGCTGTAGGGCTAGCTAGAGCTCTGAAAGTCCTCCCCCTGCTTTTTAATTTCTATCATTACATTTTAATCATGCTTGCCTCTTTTTAGGGGCAATGCGGCACCTCAGTGTTTAAGACGCTGGGCTTGTCAGCTGGACAGCCTGCAGCCCAGGTTTGAGATCCGAGCTCCACGCAACAGGGTAAGCTCCCATTCACGCCTCAGCACCTGCCAACCTAGCAGCTCAAAAGCATGCAAATGCAAGTAGATAAATAGATACTACATCAGTGGAAAGGTAACAGTTCTCTATGACATCATGCTTGCCACAGAAATGTCTTCGGACAGCACTGGCTCAGTGGCCTTGAAACAGAGATGAGTACTGCCCCCTAAAGACAAGCAAAATAAAATCTACAGGGACTCCTTTGCCTTTTTTTTTTTTTTGCCTCTTTTTAAATTATATAGAGTTCCTCTATGAGGGACATGGGCAGTTTCTAACTTTGATAACTAAAGAAACTAAAATCCATTTGTTAGAGATCTCACTCATTCTTTTTTAATTACTCCATTAGGCAATACAAATAATCCTTGTATATACATATGAATTGCCAAAGATCAGTAGGAGTTATCATCTGTAAATCACATTTCCATTTCCATCTATATTTGCATGCAGGAATTGTGATCTCATAGGTTTGGGAAAAGAGATCTTTTGGGGATTTCTCTCCTTTGAGCAAACCTAAAATCAGACAGCAAAACTATTCTCTGGCCTTTATCCATCGATCAAGTGCAGTCCCCAAATAGTTAGAATATACATTACTTAGATCAGGGGTCCCCAACCCTCGATCACCGGTCTGCAGCATTCCAGAAACTGGTCCATGCAAACAAGCAAAGCCCCATCCAAGGGATGCAGGCAACTTTCCAATAGCTGGAAAGTATGGGAATTGAATCCAGAATAGCTGAAATATTGTAGACCCCAGCCCTTGTCTAAATTGTAAACTTACTAAAAGCTGTTTAGATTGTAAGCTGGCAAGGTCCTACCTTTACAATATTTATTAACTTTCAGTGGCTTAAAAGTCCTTGATCTGAAAAATGTATGTTCTGTTTGTAAGAAGGCACCTGAAATAGACAAGTAAATTGCCTGTGCCTTTTTTTCATCTATTTTGCAGTGTCTGCACTTTGTACTAGGATATGTCATATGTTCAATTCTTTCCATTTCAAAAGCATCTTATAAAGAAACAGAACTGAAACCTGCCTTACTGTAGATTGCCTTACATAATGCCTATAAATGGATACAGTGGTTGTAAATGCCAGTGAATCCCAAAACTGGAAGCTGATCCACAGGCAGGCTTTAGAATATTATTTACACAAAAATAGTTTCATGGGTGAACAATCCATTGGCTACAGATTTACCTATCCTAAAGGCTACATGTGTGTGTGTGTCCCTTATAAGTGCTCATGTACTAGGGATATGAATTGAATTGTTTTGAATGAGTAACACCTTCATTAGGAACATAGAACAACTAGGCAAGAATGCTTGAAGCTGAGGTGGTTGTATTGAGCATTTTGGAAATGGGTTGGTTTGGGTTTTTGCTCAAAAACAGTGATTCTCCTAGAAGGGGTAAGACAACACCTATTCACTCTAGATGAGTGCAAATCATCAGGACCAGATGAATTATATCCCAGAATTCTGAAGGAGTTGGCAGATGTGATGTTGAAACTACTGGACCATATCTTTCAAAGACCCTGGAAACTAGCTGAAGACTGGAAAAGAGCTGGTGTGATTTTAATCTTCCAAAAAGGAAAAAAAATATATCCAAGAAACTACAGACCAATCAGTCTTATATCAAATCCTGAAAAAGATAAGCAATGGATCTGCAAACACCTTGTAACAAATAAAGCTATTACTGGAAAACAGATCATTTCAGACAAACCTTATTGTATTCTTTGACAAAGTGACTAAATTAATGGACCGGCAAAATGCTATGGACACTGTATACTTGGACTTCAGTAAGGCATTTGACAAAGTAGATCACATCCTACTTTTGGTAAAAAAAGAAAAAAGTGGGATAGACAGTTTAACCATCAAATGGATTCATAACTCTCTGACCAGCCACACACAACATGTGGTTTTCAACTGAACTACATCAGCATGGAGGGAAGCATGCAGTGGGATACTCCAAGGTTCTCTCTTCATCCCAGTACTTTTGAGCATCTTCATAAACAATTTGGATAAGGAGATAAAAGAAGAACTCACCAAATTGGCAGACGACACCAAGCTGAGGGGGAATAGCCAACACTTTAGAAGAGAGGCTCAAGATTCAGAAAACTTGACACTTGAACACTGACCCTTATGCAATAAAATGAAATTCAGTGATGAGAAGAGTAGGATGTTACACTTAGGCAAGAAAAAACAAATGCACATATAGAATAATTGGTACCTGGCTCAACAGCAGTATCTGTGAAAGGGAATTAGGAGTCCTAGTGGATAATCACTTAAGTATGAACCAGCAATGTTCTACAACTGCACACACACACCCAAAAAAAACCCCAATGCAGTCCTAAGCAGCATCAACAAAGGGATAGTATCGAGATCACACGACGTGTTAGTACCACTTTATATTGCACTAGTAAGATCACACTTGGAATACTGAGTCCAATTTTGGTCACACAATACAAAAGAGACGTTGAGACTCTAGAAAGAGTGCAGAGAACAACAAAGATGATTAAGGATACTGGAGGATAATACAATGAACAGTTGCAGAAACTGAGTATGTCTAGTCTAACAAAGAGAAGGAGTGACTTGATAGTGGTCTTCCAATGTTTGGGGAGCTGCCACAGAGAGGAAAGGGTCAACCTGTTTTCCAAAGCATCTGAGGTCAGAACAAAAAGCAATGGTTGGAAACTTACTAAAGAGAGATCCAGCCTAGGACTAAAGAAAAATTTCCTGACGGTGAGAAAAAATACTCAGTGGAATGGCTTGTCTTCAGAAGTTGTGGATGTTCCATCACTGGAGGTTTTTAAGAAGAGATTGGACATCCATTTTTTCAGAATGGTATAGGGCAGTGTTTCTCAACCTTGGCGACGTTAAGATGTTTGGACTTCAACTCCCAGAACTGGCTGGGGAATTCTAGGAGTTGAATTCCAAACATCTTAAAAGTTGCCGAGGTTGAGAAACACTGGTATAGGGTCTCCTGCTTCAGCGAGGCTCGGAGTAGAAGACCTCCAAGCTCCCTTCTGATTCGGTTATACTGTTACCATAGCAGATCCAATTCAAACTTGGAACATATTTGAAATGTTTAAACCCGCCTGTTTTGCACTCAGAGCAGATCTTTTCTATTCAGAGCAGAATGTTTTGTATTTGATTTATATTTAATTTAAAACAGTTCGGATTAAAACCCTTTCACAGCTCCAATACCACCACCACCCCCAACCCGTTCCCCTCAGACACTTTGGCTCTCTCTGTCTCTCCCTCCCTTGTACTGCTGTCTTGGATTTCTCAGAAGAAAGAGAAAGTAATGAAGCTTTTCTTCCAGCTGTTAACAGTTCACTGATTTCTTATTACTATTACATTAACAGTTAGCTGGCAGAAATTAGATTGCTTGGTGTCATGCCATTAATGTCAGCAGAAAACCTGCAGTCCTTTCCCAAACAGTAGCCAAGTGACCATGTTGATCATCAGGCCATCATACAGTCTTTGGGGGGACAAAAACTTGGGGGAACGTAGGTAGTTCAAGTGCCCAAACATGCTCTCTATAAAGTAGACCAATGGTGGTAAACCTTTTACTTACCAAGTGCCAAAAAGTATGAGCTTTGTGCGTGCCATCCGCACTTCCATGCGCCTCCTCTACGTGCGCTGCATGCGCAACCGTACCACCTGCACATGCATGCAGCTTTTGCACGTGCAATGCATGCACACTAAGTGCAGGCACTCACGCACACATGAGCAATCATGTGCGCATGCGCAGGAGAGCTTCGAAGACCAGCTGGATTTCCTGCTACAATTGCATGCATGCTCAGTGGAAGCCCGAAGACCAGGGGGTCTGTGCTATTG
>JANHFJ010002445.1:32030-47669 GCA_032468195.1 Cerberus rynchops
AATTTAGACCTTGGAGAATGGGAATAATATCAGTTTGCATAAGTTTGAAAAAAAAAATTCTAATTTGAAGAGGTCTAGCCCAGATGGCTCCGTGTGCCACCTGTGGCACCCGTGCCATAGGTTCGCCATCATGGAAGTAGACAGTTTCTCATGTTGGTCACATGACCAAGGGGATGCTGCAATGGTCATAAGTGAGAAAAAAGATCATAAGTCGTTTTTTTTCAGTGCTGTTGTAACTTTGAATGGTCATTAAATGAACTGTTGTAAGTTGAGGACTGCCTGTACAAAGAAGAATAAAAAAGGCAGAAAGGATGGAAACCAATGGGAGCAAAGGAAAAGGGGAAAAAAGATTTCCATCACCCTTGGCAAAGGCCTTGGCAAACAGGCTGGTCTTTAGAGCCTGAAGAAACGAAGTGAAAGAGATTGTGGATGAAGGGGAACAAAAAAGAATTGAGAGCAAGTTCTCAAAAAAATGAATATTATTAAAATGTATATTGTATAATGTATATAGATAGAAAAAAAAGCTGCAAAGAATGTTTGGTGGAAATGAGTGAAGCGGTATAAACCAGGAGCCTTGAGAATAAACGTAAAAAGTTAAAACGATGAACTACCACGTGGGATGAAGCTGAAGGAAGAGAATTGTGAAAGGAAAGGAAATTCATAGGAAATGCAAGTGGTCTAAAAGTGTATTTGAAATGAATGCTATAAAAGTTAATATTCCAGAAAAATGGATGAAAAGGAAATCATAAATGCTATGAGTAGACTGAAAATAATAAAAGGGCAGGTGTAACTGAAGAAATGTTAAAATATGGATGTCGTTTGTTTATGGAGTGATTATGTTGCTTGTTTGTGTAAAAGGCTGCATGTGTGCCTAACAATTGGAAGAATGCTGCTATTATTCCTTTTTACAAAAAAGAGTGAACGTTAAAAATTAGATAGAAATTAACTTCTTAGCTGTGCCTAAACAGGTCTTCAGCAAAATTCTGATTGAAAAGGTATGAGAAGTGATAATAAGCAAACTTGGAAAATGCAGTGTAGTTTTCTGCTTGGCAGAGAGTGTACATATTGATTTTTAAAAAATATATGTGTAGAATTTAAAAACTAAATCAGCTAAAAGCAAAGTATTTCCTAGAGCACAATGCATGCTGAATATACTATATAGAAACTGAACTGTAAAAAACACTTCGGTACTAAAATAAGTCTCTTTCAATTGTTGCTTCTGACAATTGTTTCACATTGCTTGTGTTTTTCTTTGCAACTTTTTCTATGAATAGGCCATGAAGAATTTACCTTTAAAGAATACTGTGTGTGCGTAATATGTATATGAGTGTCACATAGGCATAACCATACCTCTTTACTTTTTCTTAAACAAGAAAATTGTATGTATTTAAGGTCAGATGTGAAATGAGTCCAAGATTCTTGAATCCATCTGGTGAAATTCGGCTCAGATAAAAATGTTTCTTCAATCCAAATGGCTTACTAAAACCACAAACAAATAGATTTTCCATGCTGGTAACTCAAACTCCCCCCCCCACCCAAATTATCCCTTTTCCCTAATTAGAATATTTACCAGGGGGGGGGGGTGTAATTTAAAAAGTTGTACCAAGTGAAGATACCATGGCAAAAAGAAGGAATTTCTTTAGGTCACTTTCATCATTGCATTGACTGAATGGGAGTTCCAGAAAGCTGGTTTCTCCATCTTGCCTTCTTTTAGCAGCTTCTAGGAATTCTCAGGAAACTTTCATGATCTGCTATGACATGAGGGCTTAGAGAGGGAGTCTTAATATTGAATTGAATGGTTGATTTATAAAATGTATACGGAAGTCCTTTATGTAGTAAGTTGTAAGTCTTAAGCTGTTAGGTCTCATTTCGATACAGCAAGCAGGAGGCTGTGCCATTCAAAACCTTACTTTGGTAGAACCCAAAGCTGTCTTCCTGTGAGAAACAGACCATTCCCCAGTGAGACAATTCTCATTGTGGGCCTACAGAACAAAATGTGAGTCATACACTATGAAACTGTCTTCTGCTTTCCTTGGATTAATCTAGCTGTAATCCTACCTCAGAGATTAACCCTGCTATCATCATTTATGTGATTGAATTACACAATAGTATTAAGAATATTAATATTAATCAACAATAGTGTATAATACACAATGAGTATTAACTCACGGACTAAACACACAATCTGGGATTCGTGCTTGGGTAGAGAAAGGCAGATTTCTTTTCTGAAGTTTCCGTTGGATTTCTTGAAGAGTGAGATACTTGACCTGCGGGTTAGGCCATTTCTTAGGCTAAATGAAAGGAATTAATCAACTCCCATTCCCAACTATTAATAAAAGACTCAGAATAATCAGAAATGATGTGCTGTTTTTTTTTAAAAAAATACAGTGAAATAGTACATTTCATTAAGTAAACATATCAAGAATCTGAATCTGTGAAGATACTTCATCAGCTTGGTGTATAGAAAGCCTTTATAGAGCTTCACATATTCATCAGGCCTTTATTCCCATTGCTGCTTAAAAACCAAAGCTAAATTCCGCTGTTATTATTCTAAAGCACAGGTGTCAAACTTGATCGTGTCATGTGATGTATTGTGATATATCACAATGTTGTTGTTTTTTACCTTTGTGGAGTCGGAGTGGACGTGGCCTATGCATAACACATCCAGCCCACGGGCTACCAGTTTGACAGGCTTGTTCTAAAGAAAGAAATTCAAACACTCTATTTTACAGAATAAGGGTGAGGAACATCACCTCTTTCTAAAAAGCTGTACTTTTTCTTGTTTAATCCATATACCTGGATCACCTTTGAAAGCTCTCCCTCTCTCTCTCTCTCTCTCTCTCTCTCTCACACACACACACACACACACACACACACACACAAACACAGAACACCCTGTAAAAGGAAAAATTTGAAGGATTTTTTAAAATTTCTCTTTTCAACAGATGGAGTACCCTAAGGATTTTCAGTCTGAACCTTGGTAATGCTGCTACAATTAAATGGCCCTGATTTGTAATTTTTTCATTTTACTCACATTTCTGTATTTCCTCTCTTTTTCTAGTGCGGCTGTTGGCATTGGGTTTTATGGCAACAGTGAAACCAACGATGGGATTTATCAGCTGATCTACGCCCTTGATAACGCTAATCATACCCTTTCAGGGGTTGATTCACTGGTAAGGCATCTCTTCTGAGGGGAACAGCCTGAGATGGATTTTGTGGAATATTCGAAGTTGAAGCGGCTATCTGAGAATAAGATTCTGTTGGAAGGGTCATCCATTGGAGTAGCTAATACCAAGAGGTCTCCCATTGTTGAAGTCTCTTCTGTACTTCATAGGGTCAGCTTTCCTGCTAAGAACTTCTGGAAATTTTATACTGATGGATCTAGAATCAAATCTCAAATGAACCTCTAGGAAAGTTTGATCTTAACATTTCTGGATAGGTTTTGGATCTTTCGGATAGGGATTGTGGCCATCTCAGCAGTAAGCTACTCCATAGGAAAAGAATGCTACAGAATGTCTACTTTCAGGTATATGTTGTCAATCAATTAGAACAGAGCCAGAAGAGACTTTAGAGGTCTTCTAGTCCAGCCACCTGCTCAAGCAAGAGATCATATACTACCTCCTATAGGTCACACCTCCTATAGATGGGGGCCTTGAAGAAAATGTGCTCTGACTGATCTGATCAGGCTGGCAAACATGATCAAGGAAATGCATTACGGTATTTCATAGCCAAGCTGATAACAATTTGGGCAGTTGTAAAATAAAGAGCAGATGAAGACAAGCCAACCTGAACAAAAAAAGAGAGCCATTGAGAAGAGTGCAGGGAGGAAAATTATATCTCAGTGGATTTGAATACCCTTTACTTAAACAAGACTTGCTCTTGAATGATTACGGCTGCTGAAAATCTGGCATGGTTTTCACAGATTTCCTGCAATTTTGCCTAAGTGGTTCATTCCTCTCTGTGAGGTGAAACTGACAGTTAGTACTGGACAAAGAATTGATTCATATCAACAGTTCCACAGTCTATCATTATATTTTTTCCTGAAGCTGCTATCATCTGTACTTCCGAATGGCATAATCTGAAAGAGATAGTTGCATCATATACTGTTTCTTTTTGATATAAGCAAGGTTAATAGTTTCCCTTTTTCCGGAAGGCATATCGGCTGCAAAAACAGAAAATCAGACATTTGAGTTTGAGATTGGAAACTTTCACTTTGGTTAGTCAGTAAAATGGACTAAATGGACTTTTCTACTACCAAGAAATGCCTTGACTCTGGTTAACTTCAGAGCAATTATCTGACGTTACTATATTACTGTTGAAGGGAACTGAGATCATAGTGTAAGGATTTGGGCTGAGATAACCCATGAGAACATATTGTCTGAGGAAGGATTGCTTGAAACAAAAGGGGGAGGAACACCGTTGAACAAAGAAGTACTGAGAGTGCCAAAAGGATATGAGTGAGTGAGTGGGAATGTAGCCAGGAGTGATGATGACTTAACATCCTTCTAGTTATCTCATCCTGCTTTTGCTGTACGGCTATAGGATCCCTTTGGGATTTTCTGTAATTTTACATATCTTTGCTAACAAATGTTATTTGAGCTCTCTATGACATATGAAAGGGGTCTGAAAGAAGAAGATAAACATAGGGTCCTTGTTTCGTGTATTTCATAAAGTTATCCAAAATGTGATGTTCTAGTTCTGTTTGCTGGAAACAGTAAATTCAGTTAAAGAATAACTAAGGCCAATTGTGTATCTCACTAAATAATCAGTGCTGGTTTGACTCAGCTCAATCCTAAACAAATACAGTACTAACTTTGGCTCCCTCGTCACAGAGGTCAACATTCAGATGTCAGAAGTAAGTCATGTCCCACTAAAAGAAATGTGTATTAAGATTGCCATTTCTACAAAATTGGTGCCTACTGATGTGACAGAAATATTTCACAACCAGTTCTCAAGAGAGTTGAGACTCCAGACTTAAAATCAGAAACTATTTTGCAATGAGGAAAATCGAGGTAATAGTTCACTTTCTTAAACGGGGCTGTCAAAATCAGGCAAAGAGAAAAACTTAATATTGTCCAGGAAATCACAAAAATGTCCTGAAGAAATTCAGAGATATGCAGGGATTTTTCAACTTGTCTAAATCTAGTGTTAATCACTACTATCAGAGAAGCACTGAATGAAAACAGGACTTGTGATAGTTTTAGTAGGTTGAGTGCTGCTGGTCACTATGAAGAACAGCAAGGTTCATCTCAAGTTTGTCAGTGGTGTCCATCACCGCTTGGATGACTCCCTAAATGTGTGGCAAAATGTTCTATGAACAAATATCAAAAGTAAAACTTCTGAGGTTACACAGATGTGTTCATGTCTAGTAGAAACAAATGTGGTCTAGAAGAACCACATTTCGGTTGTCAAGCATGGAGGTGGTAATGTCATGGTTTGGGGGTGGTTTGCAGCTTCAGGGCCTAGATAACACCATTATTGAAGAAAGGATACATTTTAGTTTGTTTCAGAGAATTCTACAGAATAATATCAGGGCGTCTGTTAATCAAGTGAATAAGTCAAATGTACAAGTAAATTTACAAAAGAATGAGTGAAGGACAACTAATCAAAGAGAGAAGCAACCTAGAACTAAGGAGAAATGTCCTGACCGTTACTTAATCAGTGGAACAACCTGCCCCAGAAGTTGTGAATGCTTCAACACCGAAGGTTTTTAAGAAGAGATAGGACATCCATTTGACTGAAATGCTATAGGGTTTCGTGCCTGAGCAGGAGGTTGGAGTAGAAGACCTCCAAGGTCCCTTCCAACTCTGTTATTCTATTCTAATAATTGGTGTTAATAGGAGGCGGGAGATCCGGCCCTCACCCACTGCTTTCTGGGGTCCCGCAAGGCTCGGTACTCTCTGCTCCTACTCAACATCTACATGAAGCCGTTGGGTGAGCTCACCCATCACCATGGACTGAAATATCATCAATATACTGCATATCTCAGCCTGTGATGAGTTAAGCAATGCCATGACCTGCCTCTTGGAGTGCCTGGAGGCTGTTAGGGGATGAATGAAGAGCAACAGGTTGAACATGGACCCTGGCAAGACGAGTGGCTCAGGGTTTCGGGTCCTTTGTCCATGGAGAATTGGATGGGGTGGCACTGTCCCAGACTGCCCCAGTGTGTAATCTGAGGTTTTTCCTGAACTCTCAACTCCTGCTCAAAGAGCAGGTGGCAGTCGTAGCCAGAAGGATATTTGCGCAACTGCGGGTTATGCACCAGTTGCACCCTTTCCTGGACCAACAATCCCTACTCATGGTCATGCCCTAGTCATCTCCCATCGTGACTACTGCAACACGCTCTACATGGGGCTGTAGATGAAAAGCATCCGGAAGCAAAATGCAGTAGCCCGTATGGTTTTGTGCAGACCTCGGTGTGCACATGTGTCACTACCTGCAGGAGCTGCATTGGTTGCCAATTTGCCTGCAGGTACAATTCAAGGTGCTGGTTGTCCCCTTTAAAGACCTTCATGACTTAGGATCAGGTTACCTGAAGGTAATCTCTTGCCAGTCACCCATCCATCCACCCAACTCACTAGAGTGGGGAGGCAAGGAATGTTGCAGGTCCTGTCCCCCCAAGGAGATACATCTGGTGGGACCCATAGGAAGAGCCTTCTATGTGGTGGCTCCCTCCCTCTGGAATATCATCCCTCCGGAAATTCGACTGGCCCTCACTTGGATATTCTTTCAGAAGGGCCTAAATATGTGGTTCTTCCAGTAAACCTGGGGAACCCAGAGTCGGATGGAGCCCATTAAATGGCTGATATGAGTGTCTGTTGTCGCTGGGATGGGGGCGAGGGGGATTAAATAATTAATTTTATTGTTTTTATATTTTATTATTTTTATTTCTTTTATAGTGTGTTTTTATTTACTGTAAGCAGTCTTGAGTCACTGTAAGTGAGTAGGCAGCAATATAAATTTTTCCAAATAATAAAAAATTTTAAAAAATAAAATAAATTGCTTTGGAATGGCCAAGTCAATATCCAACCCAATCCCCATAGAAATAAAGCAGCAGGACCTGAAAAGAGTATATCATGCTCAAAAACCTTCAAATACTTCTGCATCTAAGCAATTCACCACAGAGGAGTGAGCCAAAATTTCCAAACATTAATATGAGAGATAGAACACCAATTGGAAGAAGTGTTTGGTTGCAGTTGATGTTACTAAAAGTGACACAACCACTTTTATCTCAGGGATTCTTTTTTTTTTCAGGTTGACCCTTGTAGAACACATACGCATTCTGAGAATATTCGTTGGGTGGGAAAAACTTAATAATTCAGAAAAACTGGAAGGGAACAGGTACTTTCATATAGAACCGTGCCTATATTGACTAATTTCAGCAGCCTCTCAAAGGCATTGCTAGAACTCAGGCATTTTGCCAGTATCTCTCTGCATTTTCCTGCTGCAGCTAAGAACACAATGCTAAAGCATTTCAAGTGGTATCATGCCCAGGAAAAATAGCCTATCACCTGCAGTATCTGGGATTCATGTTTATTAGAAGTTCTTCTGGAATTCTTGGCAGAGGGCCACAACGAAATAGTAATGCTTATAAGCTAAGCAGCAAGGAGCACTACAGAGTGATGAGATTGGAGAAT
Source organism: Cerberus rynchops (assembly GCA_032468195.1). NCBI lineage: Eukaryota > Metazoa > Chordata > Lepidosauria > Squamata > Homalopsidae > Cerberus > Cerberus rynchops. The sequence goes on from JANHFJ010002445.1 coordinate 39,668, forward strand.
GTAAGTCTCATTCTCATTTTAGTGAAATCATGCTAAACGAATTCTTGTTTATTTGTATTTTCCTGGGCTGATTCTATATTTATATATCAAATTTAGAAACCACCCATGTCACTCACAGAGAGACTCTTCTGCTTTATGTTTCTTTTTCCTGAATACTGGTTGTCTACTAATAATCTGAGGAATAGATTAGGATTAAGAGTATAGTATGTCTAGATGTCTCCTCCATTATTAATGTCACATACACACACAATCTCTCTCTCTCTCTCTCACACACACACACACACACACACACACACACACACACACACACTATGTATATACAAAAATACTGGTTCCACAAATACTGTGTTTTTCAGTTGAGGAAGAAACACAAACCAGCCTTCTGCAATATGGTACCTTCCAATACATGACTTCTTGGCATGTTAGGAGTTCTACTATACGCATCAGGATTGCAGAAAATTATTCTGTACCTTTACATGGAAAGCAAAGGAGATAACCTGAATTTGCTACTGTGGACAAATGACCGGCAATTTTCATGTCAATTTGTTGTTGCTTTGCTCCTCCTTTCTTCCTGGGTCTCCTTTGCCAATGGGCCTTTAAAAAAAGAATTGGACGGGAGAATAGCTGAAAGAGGAGCCTGTGAACAGGCCCTGATGACTACATAGATTTGGTTCATTCCAGTCCTATGGTGCTAATTTAACTTAACTTACTTTTGAGAAGGATAATTTCATTATCTGTTGCTATTGTGAGAAGAGCGTTTTCACTGGGGATTTATGGGAATTGATATGTAATACATCTGGAAGACAGCAGCCTGAAGAAAGCTGTTCTAGATTATAATATGTGTACATGAAGAAAGTTAGTCACCGTCCCCTTTGTGTTGTCTTTATCCTTGGGGTGATGATTGGATAAGACGACTTGGCCTATCCAGATAAATATATAACTCAAGGTCATTGTGAACGTTCATTCTGCGGCACAGGTGATTTGAAGCTGTCTGCCTGCTAGTTCTCATAGGTTATTGTCTTATTGTCTTTTGGCAGGTCTCGGGCACAACAACACAGATGAAAATAGTTCTGGAGCAGCACGTGGCCCGCCTGAATGAGATCTTTGCAACCCACAGTGAATATGTACAAACGCTCAAATTCATGCAGCAGATGGCAGGCAATATTGTGCTGCAACTATCAGGGCTTCCTGTGTGGAGTGATGTCACTGTAGACTTGTCCATGATTGCCAATGATGTCAGCTATGTAGAATATTACAGGTAAGTCAGCATGGTTATCGTAGCAAGAGACAAACATTGCCAATAAGGAGCTATTGAAAAGTTGGTGCGTTTCAGCCTTCTCCAAACTAGATGTCCTCTTCCTCATGTTCCCAACTCAGGATGACTCTTGACTGAGAAATGCAGAAAATGAAATCAAGAGACCCGTGGCTGGGGAAAGATTGAGGGCTCCTGTTAGAAGCTGTTTGAGCTAATCTAGAAGTCTTGAAAGTTCAAAGGGATTTTTCCTTCAAGCCTCTGAAGCTACTAGAAAGAACAGTAGTTCCATAGTTTAATTGCTGGCTTTTCCTGGAAAAATAAGTGCCTGCTCTGATATCCTGCAGAATTATTGCCGATCAGCAAAGATGATCCCCTGTCTGTACCAATGGACTGACTCCTTAAAATAGCACTTTATGGATTTCATTGCACCATTACAGAGATAGGAATTCTTTCAGTCATTCCCCCAGATTGTTGGGGGCAATATGCTGACTCTGTAAACCGTTTAGAGAAGGCTATAAAGCACTATGAAGCTATGTATAGGTCTCCAGTGCTATTGCTAATTTCCCTCCCTTTTATCCCTGAGGGAATGGGCCTTAGCCTAACACCTTTCTGACTTAACAGCAAGATCCAAAAATGCAGTGATTGGATAGATAGGTAACTGATAGATAACCAGAAATTCATCCTGGTCAAGTGACTCATGTTTTTGCTTAATTCTTTCTTTCCAGCACGAGATAGATTTCTTTTTAAAAAAAACAAAACAAATTATGTAGGTATATAAGAAAGTGATTAAAATTTCCACAATATCGCTGCATCCTTTCTAGAGGTAAAGATCTTGTATCATGCTTATGATTGCAACTCAGAAGAGGTCCTGCTTCATCATGAAAAGTTGTATAGGCACCAACTTCAGAATGTCTCCATTCTGATCAACATGGTTTCACAGAATATTTCTTATAAATGGAAGCCCAGTATTTGTCAGTTGTGATTTTGACATTTGTTAATTGAGTTTAGCTCCATTTTACGACCTTTCTTGCCACACTTGTTCAGTGAATCACACTGAATCACACATAAATATGAGTCGATTGCAAAGCATCTGAATTTTGATCACTTGACCATGTGGGGAGGATGCTATTCCGGTCATAAGTGTGAAAACTGGTAATAAGTCACTTTTTTCAGTGCCGTTGTAATGTTAAACAGTCACTAAATGAACGGTTGTAAGTCAAGGACTACCTATAATCGCCTGCCTGCTAGCTTCAAAGTAAGTGATTCTGCTAGCCGTTCATGTTTCTCTTTCAGTTTCAGCTGTCTAGTCTTCAAGTCATTGAAGACAGGAGTTTGTCCTTCACAAACTTGGATAATTTGTAGAAATGCCATGTTGTTGTTGTTCCATGGTTCTGCGGAGGTGTTGCCCCCAAAGCCGAAGAACAGCACCCTGCTTAAATTTCACCATCCCTCCTCATGCCAAGTTTCTCCAGGGATGTGTGAGTTGCCTAAGCATTCTCTCTCTTTTTTTTCTCCAGATGGCTGTCTTACCTCTTGCTGTTTATTCTGGACTTGGTGATTTGCCTTATTGCTTGCCTGGGGCTGACTAAGCATTCCAGATGCCTGCTTATTACGTGAGTACATAAAAATCGTTCCGCAAGAGAGGCAGGAAGAAAAGGTATCTTTCACAGCCATGCGCAAGGTGCTCAAGTCTTTAATGTAATCTGATGATCTTGGACACTTAAGAGAGAGCCCTCCCTGAAGAAAACTCACCTGGCAAAGGTCTCCACTTGTGGGATTTCTTAGAATTGGTATACTCACGGGGAAGGGATTGAAGAGATCCATGCTGCCTAAAATTGCATTCTATTGTGCCTATCACAACCCTACTTAACTACACTTGATGGATGAAAACACCAACCAGCAATTTTCCATCTGAATTTTAGAAACTGTTTCCAGAATGCACTGCAGTTGTGATATAGGATGTGTCAGACTAGCTTCCTCTCTTCCTCCTGTGAGTCTTTCTTTTCACTGGAATGACTGCGCCACAACAAGCAAACACAACAAAATAAAAGGACAGAATAAAGGCTAATACTTTTCAGTAGGTATTGACAGCTGCTTATCATAGATAGCCGCTTTCTTTTATGGCACAGCTGCTGTAGCATATAGCCAGCCTGAGTCTGCAAAAACTAATATGTTTTCTTGTGTTTGAAGATAATTCTTCTATTACCTCCCACTCCATACAGACTTTGCTGTTTCCAGTCAGGCTGGAAAAGCACACAATTTTAATATGAATGAAGTTACCAGAATTGTAAGTTGGAGGAAACTGGTTTCTCGGATATCTGTTTTAGCATTGATTTTAAACGTATCTTTTCTGATGCAGCTATCTGTCTCTCTCCCCCTCACTCACTCACTCTTTCTATTTCTCTCTCCAAGAGAGCGAGAGCTCTATGTCCAGAAGAGGATAGATTGTAGTAAGACTGCAAGCTGTGATCTAGATCAAAATATCCAGGACAACCATGCATTTCATCAGTTTGTGCAGACAAGATTAATTGGAACTGGACTCCAGGTGGTTAAATTCAGTTCCCTGTTGATTTGTCAAATCACGGTTGATTTATAGACAATATTCCCTGTGCATCTGCCTATGCTCTGCATCTCTGGGATAGGCATAATCAAGACTTGTCCTAGAAGATGTTATAGGAGCAAGAACAATGGCAACGTAAGCCTCTATCCTGTTACAGCACTCAGACTGATGGCGCAGAGTCTTGCTGTCACCTTTCTGAAGTGTTGTTTATTTTTTGCCCACAGGATGCTGTGCTGTGGACTTTTCACACTTTGTCTCAGCTGGGCTTCCTATGCCGCAGATGTTTCAGCTGCAGTGGTAAGCCCGACACTTGAACTCGAGCTTTCAGTCTCTTTAACATCAAACTGTGGTCGTCTTGAGGGCTCAGTGTACTAAATTTACTGTGATGCCTTCGGTCCCAGTTTCACTGACCACCGGAGACCACCCAACTGTTCTTTCCAATTTTCTGACAGCTAAGGAAAGGCCTGTTCATTTGGGGGAGCTGTGTTTTGCTCTTCCTTGCCTTGCTTCCTGCAGCCTTTCCTGCTTTTGTGTTTCCAGAATCCTACCTTCTCATAGCACAATGCACACATAGCAGGAGGAATTTTGAGCGACCAGGAGGTTGTTATTTAAAATCAGCAGAAGTCATCTTGAAGGTGTTTTGCTTGGTTGCCTGCCTGTCTGCTTGCTCTGTGTCAGGTCCCATGTACCTTCAGCATTGCCAATCTCATAAAACACTCTACTTGTACGTTTGTGGCACTTCTGCCAAGATTTCAAGGGGAGCCAGGAAGACATTAAACTATTTCCTTTCTGCTACTTGCAAAGTTTGGTTACTCTAATTTTTTGACAGATGGGAGTATCAGAAAGTAAATGTCATCTAAGCATGAGATATTTTACAGTTATTGCAACCTCCTTATTGCTCTGGTTTCTTTGTTATCCGAGAAGTCTACTTTTATGAACACCTTGATTTTTTTAATGCATTGTTTTATTTAGTTTATTTATTTATTTATTTATTAAATTTATATCGCCGCCTATCCGCCCATGCAGATATAATTGGTGTACATATTTAACATAGAAGAATAAAATTAAAAACAAATGCAAATTCATCATCGGAAGTTTTAATATCTTACATTCATATGCATATTCTACCTGTGCAGTCTATCCATTCACTTGGCAACGATGGGATACATAGAAATGATTTCTTAAGCCTCCAGCATGTAACCTTCTTAAGTACAACTTCTAATAATGATAACATCTTCCTTTTTAAAAACGTTGATTTTATCTTCCTTTTTTAAAAAAAATCTGTAATAAAAATTATGCAAAATAAATAAATAAATACAATTTTTTGCTTCTTATAGGGTACCAGTGACTTTTGCGTATCCCCAGATAAATTCATTGTGAATATGACAAAAAGTGACCTCAGTGCAGGTAAAAATATTGCTTTTTCCATCATTTGAGTAGTGGACGAAAAACCCCTAAATGAAAATGGACTGAAGGGAAATAAAAGTGATGTAGATTTAGACCCAGCCCTGCATAGATAAACATTAGTATACAAAATCCAGACATTTAAGGTACCATACTTGAACTGAGGGATAATGTGAATATTTATGTGGAAAGTATTCAGAATCCTGATTGTGCTTTTCCAACCTACTTTGTGACTATGTATGGAAGGGTTAAAAAAACAAGGCGCACGCAAGTAGATCCTCAAGAAATCTCTTTTGTTAGGCCATTTCTAAAACTTACTTCTGATTTGGTAGCATGGAAATAATCATAGAATCAAAAAGTTAAAAGGGACTTTGGAGGTCTTCTGGTCTATCTTGACAGTCCATTAACTGCCATCTTATGAGAAAACTGACCAAGTAGAGTTAATTTACCCCACAAGGGTCACCTGACTATTTGAGGTAAAAACTAGACTACTCTGCTTCTGCATTAAATTAATCCTCCCCAAATCAGTTTAACAAATCCAGTGAACAGAGGCAATAAGAGAATACTCCTGGCTGTAGAATCTGTGCCAAAAGATGTGTTAATGTTTGCAGAAGTTCTAAGATGTTTTTCTTAAACTAGGGACTCCGGTTTCATTTTATTTCCTTTTATTAAGGTAGAACCACAGCTTAACAGTTGTTCCAACTTGTTTGGAAAGATCAGCGAAAGAGGAAAGGTTAAGTAAGTTTAATAGGGATAGCAGATTATGCGAAGTGATCGTTGCTAATTATCCTTGGCATTTGCTGCTTCTCGTAACATACTAAGGCAGAACTTCAGATTAGAAGGGGAGATTTGTTTAGAAGAATCAGCAAGTGAGGAAGGGATAGAGATTTGTTGAAGCAATCATTTATTAGTTACCCTTGGCAGTTGCTTTTATACTAATAGATGGGCAGTATTTTTGAGATATGGTATAAGATGTAGCTTTACCATTAATGAAAGCTGAAATGTTTGCAAAGTAATACATTCATGGCAGGCTATGATTTATGACACATGAAAATAGATACACTCAGATATTGCTTCTCATTCTGCTTATGTCAAAAGTCTGGCAAAACCTTCAGATACAAAATTTCCTGCAGCATTATTTTTTCAACATACATTAAAAAAAGCCAGCATTGTAAACTGAGACACTCCATACAGTGCTGTCTCAACTGGTGCTGAGCAGTGTGGCTTAGAAGTTGCTAAAAGTGTCACACTAACTAACTCTCTTCCTCTTGCACTTTGCTTTTGTAGAAATCGTTCAGTACTACCTGTATTGTAGACAGAGTCTGACCAACCCCTTTCAACAGGTAAGAACTTGCTTGCCTTTGTAAACCAAAGGATCCCCCAATAGCAGTGAAAAGAAAAACCTGACTCTCTATTCCAAGAATCAGCTTGCTTTCATTGATAGGGCAGGGAAAATTGGTGAGCATTACAGTGCACAAAAATAGCAATAGCATTTAGGTTTATGTACTGCCCCATAGCCCTTTACAGCACTCTCTGTTCTGTTTACAATCTAGAAGCATTATTTGCTTATTGCCCCCAATAAACTGGGTCCTCATTTTACTGACCTTGGAAGGATGAGTCAATCTTGAGCCCGTCAGGACCGAACTTTTGGTGTGTGGGCAGAGTTTGCCTGCAATACTACATTTCAGCCACTGCTCCACAGGGCTGTCCCTAAGTAAAGAAACATCCTTATCTGATCATGCTAGTTAGTTTGGAAGATCCAGCCTTGATGTCTCCTTAGTCAATGTGCAGCTATGGCTTCAGTAATTTCAGTAAGTCCAAAGGTATTAATTATGAAGTGTAGGTAAGAGAACCATTTAGTTCATTGGATTTCCAGGAAGAGAAAGCTTTCTGATATTGAATGTTGATATAAAAGAGCGCGGATTGACTCCTAGGGGTTGAAAGAGGATAGTATTTAATCTGTTTACAGGAAATCCTTGACTTATAAACATTAGTTTAGTGGCCATTCAAAGTTACAACAGCAATGAAAAAAGTGACTTACGATAATTTTTCACACTTGTAACCATTGCAGCATCCTGTGGTCAAATGATCAACATTCAGACTCTGGATAACTGGCATGTATTTATTGATGGTTGCAAGCTCCCGTGGTCATATGATCACCTTTTGCAACCTTCTGACAAGTAAAGTCAACAGAAAAGCCAGATTCACTGAAAGCTGTGTTACTAATTTAACAACTGCAGTGATCCACTTAATATCTCTGGCAAAAAGGGCTGTAAAACGAGGCAAAATTCATGAAACTCTCTTGCTTAGCAGTGGAAATTTTGGGCTCACTCGTGGTTGTAAGTCAAGGATTATCTGTACTGCAAGTTAAGATTTATGTAGAAAAAAAATAGCTAATACCTTGCATGATATGTTCTTTATTTGTAGGCCCTGACTATTTATCAGCGTTCTCTCACAACTATGCAGATCCAGATTCAGGGTCTTGTACAGTTTGCAGTGCCTTTTTTCCCTACAGCCAAAGTAAGTTGCACAACGTTGTCTTTTCCTATGGAAGAGGCAAGGTTCATTGATGGAAGTTTCTGAGTTACATACATTTAGAAGTGGGTCACACCTGCTGTTTTCAGAAACAACATTCGACAAATACAAAATATGGGCACATATTTAACCAGGAAAATGTTGAATATTCTTATGAACTACCTGAAGGTAAAGCAACCGGCAGAAAAGTCATAGTTTATGGTTGACAGGACATACCATATTTTTCAGTGTATAAGATGCATTCCTTG
>JANHFJ010002445.1:56797-67445 GCA_032468195.1 Cerberus rynchops
CAACTCCCAGAAATTCTGGGAGTTGAAGTCCAAACATCTTAAAGTCACCACGGTTGAGAAACACTGCTTTAGAAGGAATCTTAAGTTGTTTTTTCTGCAGTTTCTATCAGTGAAATCCTAAGCTTGTCACTGAAATCACAATGTGTAACTTCTCTCCCATTTTCTCTCCTCTGCCTAGTATTCTCCAAGTATGCGAGCCACCTATCTTGCGGTTAATGATGATTTCCGGCGACAGCCTAGCAACGAATTTCCAGCCTAGCACTCAGATTGTAGAGAAGAAACCACCCACGATGCTATAGTGAAACCCAACAATAACTGAAGGCACAATAGACTGCTGGGAATAAGATTGCTTCCCCTAGCAAACTGGTCAGGTGTTGAAAGGTGTTGCAAACAGATCAGCTGAAGAAAATTTCTGCTGGCAATCCTGGTACTCTTCAAGGATTATCCTGTGTGCTTGATTGGCAGCTTTTCTTCTTCCAATATTATGTCTTCCTTCTTTGCAGACCCAGGATATGGTGCCCGGATCCTCCATCCAATGAGCTAAGGGTCAGTGGTCTATTGAATTCCTGCTCATTTCTTGTCACTACTGCAGTGGCCTCCCCCAACTTTGTTTTCTTATTTTGGGGAAGCAGGAAGATATGAAATTAGGATAAGGGGCCTGCCAAGGGTTTGCAATTAATGCTATGAGTCCTGTTTCCTTTTCTTCTGCACCAACTTCAGGGCAGTTTTGTTCATCCCTGATAGGGCAGTTCTGTCTTCCTTTTTGTTTTATTAGGGCAGATAATGACCAGTACACTGTACAAGTAAAGTGAACACTTGACACATGGTATACAATGCTAACCTCAGAGGAATGGGGCAGGGGCTTGCCATGAAAGAAGATGCACCTCACTCCTGAATCACATGCAATGCTAACAGAAGAGTGAATGTTTAGTGTCCTCTGGCCTCCGCACAGAACTTACTGTTGGCTTGGCACTGTATCATCCACCATCCTTTTGATAGAACCTGTTTTTTGTGATACGAAAATCCATGCACAATATTACCACTTGTCACTCACTCTTTTGCATCAAGAACTGACATGAACTTCACCAACTCCTGTTATGGTGGCCTCAGGTATTATTTAGAACAAATGTCTTTTTGTTCTATTACGTACTTTATTTGGTTTGCTATTTTTTTAGTCTATGTTTTATATTTAGCTATCCAAAGGACATAATTTTTGTGTCTGTTTTTGTAGTTTTCTGTTATTAAAGATTACACCTTTTTATATACTTTGCAAGCCAACTTCTGATTTTGGCACTGATTTTTTTTCCCCCAAAGGGGAATTAAAAGTAAAAGCAAAAATTAACCTTCCAAGATAATATCTTTGTGTGGCAAATGCTGACATATTCAAAAATACATTTTTCTTGCTATGTGAGGGAATCAAAAATACCAGGGAACATTGGATTGGGCTGGATTGGCTACTCAAGTAATGGCTATGCAGGTAATGTTGAAAAAGTGACAATGCAATTTCTTCCGAATAATGTCTCGCTTTCTCCATCCATGAAAGAATTGTAATATCATGAAATTAGAAATTGTTCATAACTTCCATTGTTACTTGCACACATTTGGCTCTTGTAAGGGCCAGTCCTGTCACTGGGCAACATGAGGCAAGTTTCAGGTTCCCCAGATCAAGACTAAAGAAAAGTCCCTAGCCTCACACAGCTTGACAAGACCGCTAGTCAGGCCTAAACTCTGCAGAAGTCATTGAGATATTCAGTCTAATTTTTTAAGATTCTTCCTTGCAAACTAAACTGAACCCCGACTGCTATAAGCAGTCAGTTGCCTTCTGTCACTGTGAGAATATAGTCTCCTTCTCATAGCCACTGCTGTTTTTTCTGCCTTTCCCATTGCTTTTTATCCTGCTCCTTGAAGTAGAACAGTTGTTGACGTCCTGAGAACTGCTGGCTCTCATTTTATCTCAGCCACCAGGAGATGAGCAATGACAAACTGTTGGAGTTAAAACAGTGCCAGGCACTCTGTCCTTTGTCTCAGCAGCCATTTTTGACTACCAGTGTTAAGATTTCTTTTCTAGTCCAGTCACCATTTGTATGAGGAGGAGATTCTGTCATATCATTCCCTCAGGTAACGAAGATCTTGTGGGCTTTTCTGAAGCAGAATCTGATTCTTGTTATCTACTATTGGAGAGAGAAAGTAAGAGAAATAATAACATTTAGGCAGGAGGGATTCCAAGGAGATGAGAAGCACTGAAGGAAGGAAATCAGAGTACAGTATGTCAAATTGAAGAATCAAAGCCTCTCGCAGGTGACTGATTTCAACTTTTGCCAAAAGCAACTCCTTTTAAAGTTGACAAGTCACATTTTCTTGGGTTATGCTAAATTTTCCCAAATGAGTTAGCTTACCTTTTTATACTTAGGCATAGTTGGAAGTGAAAGCAATATGTGAGCACTCTCTTGAAAGCACAAACAGGTGGGTTTCCCCAGCTAAGTTCAAAGAACTCAGAATATCTTCACAGGCTGCTCAAAATGCATGTTTCCAGTGGTGTCAACATTGTATTTGGACAATTTGCACATTGTTCAAAATTGCCACTGACAACCACTACAGTGGTAACAACTGCAAAGGAAGAGAGTTGCCCTCCAAGGATGCATAATGTGACATGGAGATTTTTAATTACTTGACAACAATTACATACTGTGTCTTTCTATCAAGGATAACTTGTACCTATTATGTACAGCAGCATAATTTATGTATCCATCTTATATGTGATTGGCTACATTTTTAAGGCAGGGAGAAGAGAATCTTAATTTTATGCTATAAGTAATGCTATTGATAACAGTACAATTAAAATCGTTGTTTTTTTTCAACAAACAAAAAAACCTGCATGTGAATTAACTATCACAGGCTACTTCAGAACTGTGCCTGATTTATATGTACTGACTGGGAAACTGATAATAAACACATACTAAAATATGAATTTGATTTTCCTGTTTTTTAATTTAGTTTGATTTCAGTTATATTCAATGCAGAGCTTTGTGTTTGGAATTAGTTATTATTAAATATACTTTAAGTACTACAAATGGCAAAAAAATAAAAAAAACACCTTTAGTAGATGCACCCGTTATTTTAATTATGTTATGAAATAAAATAGTAGTATGGTACATAATGTTATAAATCTGAAAGAAAACCTGAAAATGCAAACTTACATAAGCAGAACAGATGCTTCTTCAGAAGATATCTGCAGTGTGTGCAAGGTCTACCAAAAAAAAAAAGACTTGCCTTTGATTTGGAAAATAGTATGCAAAACAGTATTTTAAAAGAATAGCGAGCATAAATTGTCAACCACTAAGTCTTAATTGTCTTTCAGACTCTCAGTTTAATATAATACTCTTTGGTGACAACAATAGAACATTAGAATTATTCTGTTCTTTTATAAGAAAATATAAAGTGAACAGCAGAATTTAAATCTTAGATTGGAAATATCCAAATTATATTTCATGACCATATCCACCTTCCTAATACTGAATAAATGCAACTTAACTGTGTCTTAATTCTGTATCAGAGTTTCAAAATGGACTCGTTTTCTTTTCTTAAAACAACCTGGCATTACTTATTGTACTTAACATTTTTTAAAAAAAATCTTCCTTACCCAAATGGAATGAGATGTGCGAGTTAAACGTATCTTTTGTACAGTGGGGAAAGGAGTTAAAAGCAAGCCCCTCCACAGTTTTTGTCCTGACTGTCAAGTCCAATAATTATTGATAAAAGTATAATGTGCATGTGTAGTCTATCATCCAAATCAGACAATGTGTGATTAGTTTCTTGATGACGACAAACCCGTACTACGTCAACAGACCCTTTTGATGTAATGATGGAATCTTTGGTTGTTTGCATACATTTCAGTACCCAACTAGGTAACATCATCAATGCTGTTGAGTGTGGGGTTTATTATTCATACTGTATACAGTAGTTTGCCCAGCTAGTATTGATGGGGGGTTAGGGTATTGTGATGATGCTAACTGACACAATTACTTGACATAGTTTTCCCTGGACCAAAACATTGGTGAGAGTAAACGTTTCTTTCCAAGAAAGGAAACCACACCCAAATACACAAGCTTTCCAGATAACAGACACTTTTTAATCTAAACCATTCAAAATTGCAGCAGCACTGAAAACATTTACTTATAACTATTTTTCACTCAACTGTTGCAGAATCCTCATGATCATCTGATCATAATTCAGATGCCTAACTCATATTTGTGATAGATGTACTGTCTTTGGGGGGGGGGTTGTCATGTGATCACCTTTTGCAACCTCTGACAAGCAAAGTCAATGAGGAAGCCAGATTCGTTTAATAATCATGTTACTAAGATAGGAACTGCTAAGATTCTTTTAATAACTGTGGCAAGTTGTAGGCTAAAACTAGGGTGGATAAAAAGTGATGATTTTTAAAAAAAAAATAAATCAGATTTTTTCATTTAAATCAGATTTTTTGTATTTTATCAAATTTATTTTAATAAAATGCTTTTGGAGTAAAACTAAGGATAGTTTTCTATTTAAGATGCATTAATAATTTAGTTTATTCAGCATGAAATGGAGCTTAGTTATGTAGCATGAGGCTGTATATATTCTGCAGTATTGGGACTGTCGGTGAGTCAACAGCGAATCAGAGAAGGAGCCCGAGGGACAGAGATGACAGTTGCTCTTTAACAATTATGATTTAAATCGAGTTGATTTAAATCAAGGCTTTTTACTAGTGATTTAAATGATTTAAAGCAAATCCACCCTGATTACAACCTATTTAGATTACATTTCCAGTAAAATAATATTCTTCTTCATCATCATCATTTTAAAATTAATTAAATTATTCCAAGAAAAAAAGAGAGACACAAGAGACATGATCTTTCACCAGATTTTCTTTTAATTTATTTTTAGGTGTTTGATGATGGCAAAAGGTATCATTGCATACTAATGACTGAATGTAGTGAGAATGTTGCGTTTGAATTTAAATATAAAAGGCAAACACTTTCTGCCTGGGGAAAGACCGACATACTTACAGTGAGTATGTACAAATTAGCAGCTGTTTGAGAGCAGCCTCTCAAGGAGTAAACAGGGAACCCCTCAGGGATGCTTGGAGGCAAAGAGAATTTCCCAGAAACTGCAGCAGTAACCTCTCTGGATTTCAGAAGGACCTTTGTAATAATGAAACTTAAAGAACTGAAAAGTTACAGTTCACAATTAACTATGATTCAATCCAAATCATGTATCAATATATCCAGGAATACATTCCCTTTGGCCAAAGTTTTCTCTACATGAGCCTTTTTTGAACAGGATAAGTACATTGCACTTGGTCTAATTTGCACATGGATAGAAAAGACTTAAGTTTTTGAAGGCCGAGATGTCATAATAGTAAGTTGCAACTGCATCATTCAGGTAATGGGTATTTTGTGGTTGGCCTCCATAAGTTTGTAGAAGTGTTCACAAAGTACGTTTGAACTCTTCCCCTCTGGCCAAAAAAGTTGAAGTCCTCCTTTTAAGGCCAGTTGCCTTCCTCACTTTTAATTAGTTTTAATCTCACACCAGTCATTTTAGATCACAACATCCTACATTCAATAGCTATCCTTGAAGGATTGTCTACAGAACAAAGTCAAATCAAATCAAATCAAATTTTATTCATCACATGTACAGTCATACATGGTACGAAATGCAGTGAAATGTTTATGCGACTGCTCGCGACCATAGGTAGTAGGGCAAGAGAATAGTATAGACAGGGAGTTAAGTTAGGGAGTGGTTGAGAGAGGTAGATTATAGGGATACTTTATAATGATTAATATAACTGAAGTTTTTGCAACAGATTGCTATTTGGGGTTTTATTATTAGATATTGTGTTGGATACTGTGGATGTTTCATCAAAAACCCAACTGCTGTGGGTTTTTTATTGTTTAATGTTTTAGATTGTATTGTGGAGGTTTACGTCTTACGGTATTCCATGAGAGGTTTAATTATCCTGAAAGCCACTAATGTACCTGTTTGGATCTGACCGCACAGGTCCAATAAATAAAGAAACTAGCCAACTTTCAACCTGATTGTGTGATGCCTGTCGAATAGGCTGGTTGATGGTTCAATGCTAACTGGAATGATCTATTGACAGAAAGAGGTGCAGAAAGAAAAAAGGTCACGCTGGTTATTCTTTACTCTGTATCTATTTCAGGTTATACAAGGGGCAAAAGCCGGTGGTACTCAGTGCTCCTTTGATCATTATTCCCAAAACTGGAACATCTTATTTCATCCCATATTCAGTGAAAAAAAACATTGAAAACAATTAACTCCTAAAATAAGCATAACTTCCTTTTCCCCCACCTGCTTCAATGCCAGGAAAAATGTCCCATCCCTGGTTTCAACCATGTGAATGACAGAGACCTCCTTTCCACTTGATATAATTGTTTCTCCGCCTACTTCAGCTCTTTGTTGTGCAAAAGTCATGCATCCTTCAAGAAATTTTATGGAGAACTGTACATAGGCTTCTCCTTACTTTTGCATTTTCCATTTTCTCCATTGCTCATTGCTGCTTTCTCCATTTTTTTCCCCATTGCTCATTGCTGCTTTCTCCATTTTTCTTACTGAAGAAAAAACCTCAAGGTAAATTAGCTGCAAAATGATTTTTTACTTAGCAGCATAAAGGGCCATCTGGAAAAATTTGGATGCAAGGGCAGTTTTTCTCTTTGGCTTCCTTCTCTCTCCTGCTCTCTATTTTGCTGACAGGTTCATACAGCTTTTTAATAATCTATACTGTCAGAATGAATTTAAAATAACCCATCCCTACACATGACTCTAAGAAACCTACAAGTGTTTTCTTGCCAATTGTGGTCTGCAAGAAGACACGCAAAGAGGATTCTTTTAAACAAAAAATCATCTACTGCAATAATTTATTTATTTATTTATTTGACAAAATTTCTATACCGCCCCTCTCCCGAAGGACTTGGGGCGGTGAACAGCCATCTAAAAGCAAGATACATAAAAGTTAAAACACAATTAAAATAGATTAAATTAGTGGCCAAATTATAAAAAAGTTAAAATTTTGGAAATTTAAAAATTTAAAACAGTTCAACCAAAAAGAAATTGAACAGATTTAAACACCCCCCCCCCTTAAGTGTTAGGCCAGACCGGCTTGCTGGAATAAATGGGTTTTTAATACACACATTGTTTTGAGTATACAAAAGATAGTGTAACTTGGGACATTCTGAAGTATCCCAATAGGGATTGTCACATGTACCTTCCTAAACTGCACCTCTAGAATAGTATATTATCCATATGCAAGCCCTAGTAGAAAGATTCACGCATGTTTGTCTGAATCTGCTTAGAAAGTTCATTAGGGCTAAGAACCTGCTCCTAGGCAGGAGTCTATCTGCAGGTAAGTTTAGAATTTCCTGAGATCTATTCCCCATTCAAAATATGTTGAAGAAAAACTAACAGCTAAATGAAGAACATTACAATTAAATTTCAAATGAAAAGCATGAGGTAGAAAACTCAGAATGAAACTAGCATCATTGGGTGACATTGGGGATAGGCCATGATAGCCACGATCTTTTCCGTTTCTGAGATTATAATTTAATAACACAGGAACAAAGGAGTTGTGAGTGTTTGTGGAGATTCTCAGTCATCAAGGCCATAGTTGTCCCAAAAGTGCGTTTTCAAAAGGCATCTGGATTGTTTTTCCTTGACGAGGAAAAAAAAAATTCACTTCTCATCCAAGAAGGTTCATCAGTTCATCAACCTATCCTTCCATTCCCCCACCCTCAGAACCAATGAAATTTCTTGGATGAGAAGCAAAATGTTTTTTCTTCTTCCTCCTTAAGGAAAAAAACAATCCAGTTGCCTTTTGCAAAAGCACCTTTAGACAGTTATGAGTATTAAATAATGATGCCTAAGCAGAACCAGCATATTATGCCCTGTACCATTACTTATGCATGTAATAGGTGTGTATGTAATATGTTAGAGAGACTTTTGAGGAAGAAAATGTAAAGATATGAGCCTGGAGAAATATAATCTTTTTTAATCTGTAGGGACCAATGATTCTCACTAGGCCCCAAAAATGAGAATTTGCTTTATCCATTTAATAGTCCAAACTCTACCACGGATTGGCATAATAACCACTGATAGAAATTTCCAACTTTTCAGAATTTTTTTTAATTATTTCAGAGGAACACTCCCAGTTTTGATGGACAGAGAGAATCCATAAATTTAGAACAAACTGTTTCTAGTCTCCGTGACACTGTGTAAAGCCCCTTTCCTTTGAAAGAACTACAAATGGATTTGTCCTGGGATACTGTTGAGCAAAATTTGGCCCCATAAATCTTTCTATTTCCCAGGTGTTAATTAATCTTTTTCTATGAAGTGTCTCATTAATTCCTCCTGGCCAGAAATAGAATTGCAAAACATTAGCAGCCCTACACATGTTTCACCTCTGTCAGCTGGTGACTATATGTTTATCTTCAGTTCCACTATACTGTGCCTTTAAATTGTTGGCACTGACTTCTATAGCCCTGGCAGCTGGAGTCAGTTTCCTTCAATAATGTTAACAAAGGGAGCAAGGAAGAAGGAGCTGCCTGAATATAAATAAGCGTCTGTTTGAACAACATTGTACTGACTTCACGGAGCAGTGCTGACAATTCATTTGTTATTTGCACCTTGGGTGATTCTGCTTCTGAAGCATTCCGGGGTACAGTGTAATCATCAAACCTTTGCAAAAAAACCCCACAAACCCCTCCCTGTTCTATTAGTTCTATTGAGTTCTAGCAAACAGGAGCAAAAAACTAATCACAAGGCCCAAACAAGATTGTCAAGGTGTTCTTGTCTGAAGCACAATTGAATCTGTGCTGCAACAGCACAAACACTTCTGCTTGCCATTGCTAAGATTGTGTCAGCAGTTCTGTTGTGAGCTCTTATTTCCAGGCATAATAGATTAAATTGGTGATAGAAATTTACTTGTGGCTGAAACTTGGCAATTGGACTTACACACATACACAAACTAACATCTCTGGTTAGTTTGTGATACATAAAACTGAATCAAACACCCTTTTTGTTCTATGATTGTCATTTTCAAGGCATCTAAGCTCTTCCTAGGTTGACTTTCATGAATAGTTTCTCCTAAAGCTGTGTGTAAAATTGTGGGCAAAGATATTTAATAAATACCTGCAGGTGCTACTGTTTTAAATGGTTTTAACTGAAATTGTAATTATTTTAGTCAAGATGTTATCTGGAATTTGTTCCATGTTATCTCTTTGGTTTTCATTAGTGCAGCAGTGTGACGTTCAATATTTTTATTCTGTTGCCATTAGAGTTGCCCATTAGAGTTCTCCTGATCGCTGTAAGTATTAAGAAAGACTACTATGTGAGTAAACTCTGTTCTTAATCATGCATCATTTTTTAATGAATGAGTAATCCTTAAAACCACAAAAGAGAATCCAAGTTATCTGTCACCTCCAGATCTATATAATTCTCCCCCCTCCCCCTTGTTTAGTTAGAAACATGCTTATTAAATACCAACCTAATAAATGCTACTGGGCTTTGTGAATAAGCTTTTTTTTTTAAAAAAAACAACAAACCAACTTTTTGCTTAAAATAGATCCATTGCTAAGTCCTAAAAGAGGGATATCCTTGTATAAATCACCTGCAATATTGTTTTTGTCCTTCATACATGATTTGCAGAGTCTATTCTCAGAGCCAGATAGCAAAGGCACTTAAGCAAATTTCCACAATTATTCAATAGTCAATGTTTAATTTATAATGAGTGTGACTATTGAAAGTGATCAATGGTTTTTACATCTATTTAGAGAGCTGAAGATGTTCTATATCTTCCAGACTCTTCAAAAATTCCAGTCTTGAAGGATAAAAATGCTACAAAAGGTTCAATTGCCCATAAATACTGTTTAGCCTATACAACTGCTATAGAATTGCATAGGCATCAAAGGAAAATAAATTTCCGTGGAAATATTTATTAAGGTTCTAGAACAGGGATATCAAACTTGATTTCATTGAGGGCCGCATCATGGTTGTGTTTGACCTGGGGGGGGACAGAATGAGTGTGACTGGGGTGGGCATGGCCAGCTCAACGTCACCCATATCAGAGGCATATGGCCCTCCCAAGCTGTGTTTTCATTGGCAGAGGGTTGCAGGAGGTCATCACAGCCAAAAACAAAACTCATTAGCCCATAGTTGCTTGCTGGCAGAAGCGCCGCAGGCAGGCCCTTCGTTATTTCCAGGGTGATCTTGCAGGCCAGATCTAAGCACCTGTGGGCAAGATCCAGCCCCTGACCCTTGAGTTTGACACCCCTGTTCTAGAATGTGTGAAGCAAGGTTATAAAAATGACTCTTAAAAAAAAATCTAAAGATAAGAATGAGGCATGATGAAAAACCTGCTGCACGGACAGAAAATGTGGATCCTCAAAGCAGTTGAGATCCATAACTTATATTGAACAATCCTAAAATACAAAAATCAGAGTTTTCCTGCATTCACAATGCTAGAAAGAATCATTTCCACAACACTCTGTTCCATCTAGTTTGGGACAAGGGTTCAATCCACTGGGTATTGTTGGAATACAATTGTCATCTCTCATGATTTGCCACCCTGGCTAGTAGCTGAAGTTTGACACTCTCT
>JANHFJ010002445.1:237986-249840 GCA_032468195.1 Cerberus rynchops
GATGTTCTCTTTACACAGATGTCGACATGGTCCGTTGGGTAAATGTGTACATTGTGTACCTTTAGAGGTAAGCAGATAAGTGAAAGCTATTACAGTAATACTTTACAAGGTAAAAGTTTTCTTGATGTATAAAGTTGCTTTAATGGCATCGATAGAGAGGATGTTGTTGAAACTTTAATGTATCCTAGCTGTGCTGATAATGGTTAAAGAGGCAAAATTGGACCCTTGGATATACCTGTCAAATCAGAACTTAGATTTATCTGTTTTTTGACATCTGGCTTTTTGCAATAGTGGTTTTAACAGCATATACTATTTCATGTTACAAGTTTCAAGAAAACATATGCAGTTGATATTTCCCACTTAGGTTGGAAGTGGATTCTTTCCTTTTTAAAAGCTACAACTGTAAAGTACTTAGTGGGGGAAGGAGATGCTTGTATCCTGCATTGTTTTTATTCATGACTTATATAATAATCTTTTCATCACTTTTAATTGTGCACAGATTCTTCAGTTAGTTAGGTAACCTTTGCTAGAATTCTCTAGTTTGTTTTTAGCGCTGCAAGCTAAAAAAAAAGAATACTACATCCATGAGACAGGCTGGGTTTCTAAAGCTCTTTTGTAGAAGAGAAAAATACCTTAATGTGCGGGGGGAGAAGAAAGGGCTCCACTATTACTGTCAGAATAGTAACTGCTGTGGAAAAAGAGCATAAGATTGCCTAATTATTTTCACATTGAACACCAGCATTCAGAATACGCCAGTATTCATACTAAAAGATCCATTGTACGGTGATCAATGTATTATCAAGCAGGTGTCTGACCTGGTTTTCCTTTGTGTATGTGGGTTCTTGGCAGCCTTTTGATGAGGATTATTTAAACCATCTGGAACCTCCTGTGAAGCATATGTCATTCCATGCCTACATCAGGAAACTGACCGGAGGCGCAGACAAGTAAGAAACTTTGTACCTACTGCAGGGGAGTAGAAAGATAATATAGATGGCAAAATCTGAAAAAAAGTAGAAAATGATAGGGCAAAACCAAATTGGCTTCAAATAGTAACAATCACTTTTAAATAAGTTCATTATATTGGGGTGAGATGAATTTTATTTTTTTCCCCCTTGGTTGTTGAGTTTAAACTGACCTATATTTTGGTGCGGCGAAGACTTTTTTGAAGTCTACTGTTTTGTCATATTATCAGAAGAGGTCAGAATAAAAAAACCTGTCCTAGAAGTACAATCTTTCCATTAAACTGTCACGTACATTTTTTAAATGGTGATTTCTCATAAAAAGTATTCCGTGCATAGAAGGTAGCAAATGTTAAAACATCTTTATTTTTATTATGCTGTGAATCTGCAACTGGTGTTTCTCATGTTTAGTTTCAATGTTGATCACACTGTGTTAGCAATTATTTGCATACTTGATATGTTTGCTAACACCAGTGTAAATGAGAGAAGAGGCAAGTTGGTTTCTACATTGAACTGCTGTGTCGTCGTCCCCCCATCCCCCCAGTTTACAGTGAGGATTAGGGAGTTAGATGCAGACTGCATATAGTTGTAGAGTCTGGTGGCATCTTCTGACAGGATGTCTACTGTATGCTTATTGGATGTTTTTTTTAGATATTCAGCATGTTTCTTCTTTTGTTTAGGGGGAAGTTTGTTGCTCTTGAAAACATTAGCTGCAAAATTAAGTCTGGGTGTGAGGGGCATCCTCCATGGCCAGAAGGAATCTGTACCAAGTGCCAGCCAAGTGCTATCACACTCAACAGGCAGGTAAGATGAGTATTACCCATAATGAAAGCTAGCTTTTCAAGGCGATAGAGAAAGTTCTTGCTTATGATACTCATTTTGGGAAGGAATAGCCAGGAGAGTTTGGATAGTGTTTTTACAGCTGCTTGGTGACCAGCTGTTATGTGCTATGTTGTATAAAGCAATAGCTCAAAATACAAAATGTGTCTATAGATCCAAAAATATTGGAAAAAGTGATGATCTATGACTCTGTAAGAAATAATTGCCTACGTTCAGATATCACAGTAAACTAAATTCTTTAATATTATTGAACTATGGCTTACAGATTTGTAAGTAATATCTTTGAGAATAATATAGTTGAAGCAGGGCTTCTAGAGAGAAGTAGAAAGAGAAATTCTGGATATTTATATGTGAAGTATGCAGAATATAAAGATATCTTCTGAGAATCCAAGCTGAGGTTTCTGCAATTCGTGAACCTCCCTAGCTAACATAACATAAAAGAAGAGAAAGAAGCTGATTTTTTTTTCTTCATTTTTTTTTCTGTCATTGTTCAGCTACTTCTATTAGCAGAAGCAGCCAAGTGGGAATGGTCAAATAATAGGCTGTTCATAAAAAGAATTTTGGCTTACTGTAACTCCAAGTGAAGCAAGCTGAGTTAAAAGACAGCAGGCTAATAGCCAAGTTTTGACTATTAAACTCTACTGATTCTGATAACGGGAAGTGTTTGATTGTGGGTTTATGTTTTTTTTTTTTTTCAAATGGCAGAAATATAGACACGTGGATAATATCATGTTTGAGAACCATACAATTGCAGATCGTTTCTTGGACTTTTGGAGAAAAACAGGAAATCAGCATTTTGGATATCTATATGGGAGGTACACAGAACATAAAGACATTCCTCTGGGTATTCGAGCTGAGGTTTCTGCCATCTATGAACCTCCACAGGTATCAAATCCTACTCTAAAATCCCCTGACTTGTTCCATTTAGAAGAATGCCGGGGGAACAACATTTCTCTTGTATTTTCTGATAATTGAAGTAGAAAAATTCATTGATGTATTTTGGGGAGAAGAATTTTGCTACGAGCAGTCTTGCTTTCAAAAGAAACAAAGTTGATTTCAGTCCGAATATTTGCACATTTATGTGAAATTAAATCTCTTTAGCTATGTTTATATTAAACAAAGGTTTATAGGCTCTCCATTAATTTACACTTTGTAAATAATTGCTTTCCTATAATCTGAAAAAAGTCTCTGCATGCTTCCTTCTGCTTCTGCTGAAAATATGCCTACAGAATTTTATATGGTTGAGGAAGGCAGATTGCCAAGTCTGCATTGATCTGTAACAGATAAGGATTTATATTGCAAGCGTGGATGTTTTTAATCTAACACTTTCATGCTGAGCTGAAAGCTTGAATGATAGGCTAAAGAACGTTAGGTACATCCAATCAGCAACAGGTATCTTTTCTTTTTATTAATTAGAATTCACCCCTCACATTAGCAAGTCAGCCAGCCTCAGTTGTTGAGTAAGTCATACAACAATGGCAGAGCTTGATGTTGCTACTTTGAGATCTTCATCAACAACATTTCTATTGCTCTTGTTGATAAAGCATTTTGACTGTCGTCCTAGCCCAAGTGCTGTCTGAGCGTGCACATACATGTGGAAGCCCTTAAAACAATGTTGGCAAGGGGACAGTACCTTGGCATTTTGAGTAGAAGGATCAGGGTTTTTGGCTGCTTTGTAAAGGGCACCTCTCGATGGTTCATACAGCCCAATAAATTGGTAAACTTAGGGTGCCTTGGATTTTTTTCTCAAAACTGCAAGTTCATATTAAGTCACCAGATGGCACTGTTCACTGAGTACTGAAAGGTGATTCGGATGGAGCAATAGCCATAGTTAACAACTGTAGAGTTTATCATAATTGTTAGCAATCGTGTTAAAAAGTTAATGTAGACTTCTGCTCTAACTATGTTTCCACATTTTAATCATGATCTGGAAACCAAGCCAATTATTTACTATTGCCATCAGTTATAATTATTCTTGAATTCTGGAATGTAGGCAGAAACTCAAAGAGACTTTGCTGATAGGCATAAGATATATGTAAAAGTCCAATTAAAAAGAGAACTGTTACATTTCATTCCACCCATCCATCCATTACATTTCTATGCCACCATCTCACCAAATGACTACATAAACTAAGGTAAATGAAAAAAAATGTGACTTCTCTGCCATATGTTGGACTTTAGAACAAATCTGTAGCCCTTTGTCAGTAGCCTACTTCCTGAAAGACCAAATAGATCTGGAAAGGTATATAATGGAAGTATCTTGAGAATAGAAGTGTTCTTTCTTTTTTTAAAGGAGACAATAAAGTATTACTGCAGCCATTTCTTTTATTTTCCATCTTCTAAAATGGAATTCAAGTTCCATGACCTTGCAAATGTAAGGACTTCCTTCCTCTAACAAATAAGGGCAGTGTTGAAATGCAGCCTGGTTGCACCGGTTCTGCCGAACCGGTAGTGGCGGCAACATTTGGCCCCATCCACCAGCCCCTGATGAAGTTTGTGACCACCCACCCAACCCTGCTCTTTTCTGTCCTTTATCCCCTTCTTTTTTACTCACCTGAATTGTGCAGAACAGTTGCTTTGCGTGTCTCTGCAGCCTTCCCAATCACCCGGGCAGCCTGTGGTAAAGAAATGCAAGTAATTCAGAAGCCACATGGCAGCGTAGTTGGCGCACGCACAAAAAGCACGTGGACACCAAACCGGTAGCAAAACTGGTTGGAGTCCACCACTGCATGGGTTTTGCAAAAAGCAAAAGTAAGTTACAAGCAAGTAGGCTTTTCTTTGAGAAGAAACCAAGGAATGCTTACAAGTTTACATAAGAAAAGATAAATGTAACTTAACTCTCTTTTTGTGGATGTTTTGATATATCTTACGCATATATTCTCTTTGAGTTTCTTCCTATGTACAGAATTCTAGAAGTATTATAAAAGATGCTTATTGTTAGGAAGGAACTAAGAGTTTTGCAATCTTGGGATCAACAATCTTGTAATTCAGACTGAGGTCACCCAGCTAGCTTTGTGTTGGACACAAGACTAGAACTCAAAAATTTCCAGTGTCTTAACTACTACATCAACTTGGCTATATACACAGATCTTTACAGATATTCACTTGTCAGTATTAATTGCAGTCAATCTTTTGTAAGCATTAAAAGCCCCTTTTTAAAAAAAAAATGATATTGTAATGAAAAAATGTAAAAGAAAGAAAAACATACAAAACAAATTTAGATAGCCTGCTCTCATTCATTTTTTTCCTGTACTTCTCCTCTTAATGTATTCTGAATTCATTTAACAGGTAAATATTAGTAATTTAAAAACAATTTTTAAAAAGTTAGCAATGGTCATGGAGCTTGTACAGCTAGAAACTCAACAGGTATTAAATTTTTGTTGGAGAAAGGGAAGTCAAACTTATCTGGAGGAAAGAGGAAAATTAATTAAACCTTTCAAAGGGAGAAGAGAGATTAAAAGGGGACATGGAGAGGGAGAATAGAGAGGAACACAGAACTCTGGAATCTTTGAGTTGATTTGCATTCAGTATATTTTTGCATCGGTCTGGTTAGCCCACTTGGAAAGGAATGCAGTGGAGGAATTCTCTGTTGATCCTTCATCCACGGTCTCATAAGTCATCGTTATCCAGCTTGCTGTGGGGTGGTTCCAAGGCATTCTGACATATGGTATCTTAATGCTTAGGTCAGTGTTTAGGATTAAGGTGGGACAAGAAGCAATGGATGGAAACTAATCAAGGAGAGAGCCTGCCTATTCCTGCCAGTGAGAACAATTAATCAGTGGAACTTCAGAAGTTCTGGGTGCTCCATCGCCAGAGGTTTTTAAGCCAGTTGTCTGAAATGGTCTAGGGTCTCCTACTTCAGCAGGGGTTTGGATTAAAAGACCTCCAATGTCCCTTCTGTCACTTGGATTCTTAAAAGTAAAGTCTGATTCTAGCAGGGAAGCATACGTGTTCTAAATATTGTGTAAGTACAGGTCTGTGATACGCATAAGCGAAACTTCTGTAAATGGGACCCAGTAGCTTGTCTGTTTTCATTCTTCTGATATCTGCTCATTGTGGATAATGTTATTTTCTCTTTCAGGTGCTAAATGATGTCTGCCTGATAAAAACTAGTTCTCCAATGCCGTTTGCTTTTTTAATTTTAGATTGGTACACAAAACAGTCTAGAGCTCCTGGAAGATCCAAAAGCAGAGATTGTGGATGAGATTGCTGCAAAGCTTGGCCTAAGAAAGGTATCGAAATACATTTGAGTCAAAATGCTGAAGAATGTTTCTTTATACAAATGAAGAAAATCTTACTAAGTACCTAACCATTTTGTTAATATGCAATGTATAGAAACCATATTGCAATATTTTATAATAAGCTATCTGACAAAAAAAAACCTATCTGCCTAATGCAGGAAAAAAGGGAAACATCCAAAAAAGAAATAACAGGCATGCATTAAAAAATAAATAAAACTACTCCCATTATACTTAAATATAGAAGAAAAACATTTTAAAAGTTATGTAGTATTGAAATTATATAAGCACCATTCTATTTCAGTGTTTAAACAACATATTAAATCTTTGTTTTAACATTATCTTTGTCATTGTGATTTGTAAACATTGGTTAATAGCTTGATAGGAAGCATGAAATGGGTTTTTGTAGCTTATTCAAGCCTTGCTTAATTGGTCTATTATGCTAAGTCACAAATTTTGGCATTTTGTGTCACCCGCTTTTTTAAAAACTGATTTATTTATATTGCACATATACTTTCTAGACCAGGGTAGGGCTTTTTTGATGATCAAGTACATAGATGACATTTTGGACAATAGGAAGACTTAGATTGGGTATAATGATGGCACATAAGCAGGCCCATGTTACGCACAGTTGGATAGGGCTGTGATAGGAGAAACACTAGTTTTAATTTTATTATTGTAGTGGTTGCACCATAGTTTTTGGTTGTGTCTCATTTCAGAATTATGTGAGATTGCATCATTGAAATAAAGATAGGGATCAGATATCTTACTGAATAGACATCAGAAAAAATACAGTTGAGATAGTATGATTAGAATAGAGCAGATTTTATTTTGTTTTGATTTTCTTTATCCAAAGACTGTCAGTGATATATTTTTTTATTGTGGCACATCAGCTTTCAGATCAATAATTAATTTTCTTATATAGGTGAAGGTAATTTATATTGTTAATCCTTGTTCCAGAGAAATAAAATAGATTTTATTTCCTGGAGCTTGGCCATTTTTAATTCAGAGACACCAAATCACATGACAAAATAATATCTATCTAGACATGGAATTTTTCTTTTAGGCTGTAAGTTTATTTTCCCATAGTTGCCAACCTTTTGAGCTGATAGATATATTTGGGGTTTTGAGAGTGTTGTTAATGTTTTCACAAAATGCCGCGAGGGACTGTATCATAAAACAATATTTTCACAGAAAACAAATCAGTATGATTATAAGAAAGTAACAATTGGACAAGAATCCAAAGTTGAGGGAAGTGGGAAGGAGCTTAAAATAAAAAAGTCACTCTTTTGATCACATAGCATTTTATTTATATACCAGTATTTGGATTGAATAACATTCCAGTTGATCAGACTTTTAGCAGTTTTAACAATTTCTTCTTTCAGTAATTAGAATTAAAATACTGTAATAATATGGTAATAATAAAGTAAAATATAATTCCGATAAACACCCATGAGCTCAGTACTCCTCTAACTTCTTTCAGTTTGGATCAGCCATACTACTATTCCATCCTCAGAAACTGTAGAAGTGACGTGTCTTTTATTACTCCTTGAAGCACCAATAGGGATGGACTGTCCTTACCTCTAGGGCAGGGGTCAGGCCGTGACATGGTCAGATTCTATAAGCAGGCAGTCTTGAAGATGCACAGCTGCTAAGCCAGAAAGATCTGAATGAAAAGATTTGATGTTGCTTTTTAGATTATCATATTT
This sequence comes from Cerberus rynchops, assembly GCA_032468195.1. Taxonomy (NCBI): domain Eukaryota; kingdom Metazoa; phylum Chordata; class Lepidosauria; order Squamata; family Homalopsidae; genus Cerberus; species Cerberus rynchops. The sequence goes on from JANHFJ010002445.1 coordinate 245,733, forward strand.
TTCAGTGTATAAGATGCACACACACACCCTGCCCCAAAGTGAGTGAAAATATCTGTGCATCTTATACAGCAAATGTTGCCGAAACCTCGCCAACCTGCCGGCCTGTTTTCCGGCCTTCTTTCGACCCGTTTTTCAGCCTGAAAAAAGGCCAAAAAACAGGCTGAAAATGGGGTGCGCAAAGGTGGCGATAGGCCTCAGTGATCCCCACATCATGGAATAGCTGATCGTCGGCAGAGGCAGTTCCCCCCTCCCCCAAAAAAGCTAGGTGCGTCTTATATTCCTGAGCATCTTATACCCTGGAAAATACGATAACTAATATAAAAATTGAATCTTGAGAGCAGCTCTGTGCACTACTCTTGATTTTATAGTGTAAATCATAGAAGACTAAATACTTTTTTGTTTTGGTTTTTTTGCAAAGAGGATGAAAAGTAGGAACTCCGTAAAAGTCCTCAGATCTTTTCATAAGGGAGTCTAAAACTGCAGGTCTTACCAGCTGGTACTATAAAACGTATTCAAATAAGTTCTGCAATGCTAGAGAAATAATTTTTCCCCCCAGATAGCTGTGAAGCATATTTTCCCTAAGGGATTTATATAACAATATAACATATTGTACTAACTAGGATGGGCAACATTTTTAAATAAAACAAGACAGAAAAATAAATATAGATATATATATATATCCATGCATATGTATTGTGTTTTAAGGTTGGCTGGATATTCACAGATCTGGTTTCAGAAGATACACGGAAGGGGACTGTTCGCTACAGCAGAAACAAAGTAAGAATTTTTTCCTCTTTAATTTGCTTCTGGTTTTACAGCAAATATTGTGTATTATCATCTATATACACAATTCATGAGGAACAGGAGTTCAAAAGGAATCTTGTGATGGATATGTAGGATTTTTATACAGAAGGAATCTAGAGCACATTTTAATACTATATCTCACAACATATTTCCATTTCCTTTCAATAAAAAGATAAAGTCTCGTTTGAATTGGGCTTTCTTTTTAGCAACAATCTGCACAGCTTCATGTAGTTTTCTTGGCCAACAAATCTGGAAATGGTTTACTTTCTTCCAAGGTGGTTTTTTGTGACTTCCTGGTCTATAGACCTGGATGTCTCCCATCAAAATACTAACCAGGCCTGAAGCCACTTAGCTTCTGAACACAGACAAGGTGAGCTGAATACTGTCACCTGCTGAAACTTTTTTAAAACAAAACTTCCCTAGGGGTCATTTTGCCTGTAGTGTTGTTTTAAAAAAAGATTTGTAGCTGTGAGAACACCATATCGCTATAATGCATTTGGTTAAACTGTATCTGTCAGTTGAAGCCTGCTTGTACAATTGTGACAACAGCTTACATGCTGTATCACCTAAAAGTAACCTGAATAACTAATAACTGAATGTTCCTCACATTTATTCCAGACTTTGTATGCTAATCAGTTTTCCATTTTTTTTCTCCTCATTCCAACCCTTCCAGTGTTGAATCATCTATAATATTTTAATAAATATCTTAGCTGGACATTATTTTGAGACCAAAGCTGAACAGGAAAGTTTAATTATTCTATCACTCTTTTTCCACCGATGAAATTGAAATATATAGACCAAGTCTAAAACTAAGTCTAAAGCTGATAGCATCTTACCACTGAGATACTACCAAATACCAGTGAGATCAAAACTTAATGTAGTTTTATTTGCATAGGTTTTGGTTCCTTGGGAAGTCAGGCAGTATGAAAACCTTAGGGATAGCCCAATTTTGTACAAAATTGTTAGGTTGTTTAAATATATATGCTACTAAAGAGATGTTGAAATGTTACTGATAGAAAGGGTAAATGTTTAAAATTGGTCTTAAATGTTCTCAACTAGAAATCAAATAGATAAACATCATTTATTTTTCATTTTCAAATCTAATTTCCCAATTCATTTCCCTAATGTGCTTGTTTAAATTATCTATTACACAAAACCCAGATTCTGTTTGTAATTTCTCATATCAAAGAGTACTAAACACCCTAATCTCAATTCTTCTGTTCTGTCAGAAAACATTGTAAGAGTACAGTAATGAAAATACACAGGTATGAGGATCACCTGATACTCTTAACTGGCTAATTTTTTTCCAACATGATAATTTATGCTGAATATTAATTTATACTTTTAAAAAAATAAATCCTGTTAGGTTTCCTTAAACGCACTGTGTTGTGTTGTATTGTATTGTCTTTTCTTCCTCTTTAGGATACCTATTTCCTTAGTGCAGAAGAATGCATTACAGCTGGGCATTTTCAGAACCAGCAGCCAAACATATGCCGCTTGTCTCCAGATGGACATTTTGGATCTAAGTTTGTGACTGTTGTGGCTACAGGTAACAATAAAATACTGTAGTCTTTCTCCTTAACAAGAGTTTTTCTCTATCTTCATCCACGTGGAAACGTTCAAAATCATTTTGCTCTACATTCTGACTTTTCTGCTTACAAAAATGTCAGGGTATATGCTTAGGCATGTTGGATGGCAAAACAGAAGCAGGGTTTTTCACTAATAGTTCCTTAGCTATGGAATTAGTTCTATAAAGACGTCCACCTGCTGTCTATTCTGTTATTTTTAGTGTGAGGCAAATAATTTTTTATTCCTGTAGGCCTTTTTGATCTGTTTATATTACTGCTGCATATAGCCTATTTTAGTAGTTTTATTCCTGCTGCGTTTAACTACTATTTCAATCAACCATTTTATTATATTTTTGCATGACTATTTTCAATATTTGGCAACTTAACACTATTTAGAAATATGTAAATATAGGAAAGTTGCCAGGGTACATGAATTGGTGATTGATTTCAGATGTCACTTTCAACTTTTTTTTTGCCTTCTTATAACACAGATTCTTTTCTATTCTACTAGTTTATGTTGCTATAACTCATCTTGTTTGAACTGGCAAGCTGTACTATAATTATGTTGAAATTTATTCCTCGCTAAATATTTTTCATCCAAGTATCTTTAGTTCTAAATTCCACAATCCAGACTCTTGCAATTTTCAAATACAGGCAGTCCTTGACTTATGACCACAATTGAGCGCAAAAGTTCTGTTGTTAAGGGAGACGTTTGCTAAGTGAGTTTTGTCCCATTTTACAACATTTCTTGCCACGTTAAGTGAATTACTGAAATTGTTAAGTTAGTAAACCGGTTGTTAAGTGAATCTGGCTTCCCCATTGACTTTGTCAGAAAGTTACAAAGCGTGATCATGTGATCCTGAGACACAACAATCCGTCATAAATATGAACCAGTTGCCAAGCATCTGAATTTTAATCATATGATCATGGGGATGCTTCAAAGGTTGTAATTATGAAAAATGGTCATAAGTCATTTTATTCAGTGCCATTGTAACTTTGAAAGGTTACTAAATGAACTGTTGTAAATCAAGGACTATCTGTACAGCCATGGTTCCTAATGTGCTCCTGTATCTGTAGAAGAACAGGTTAGCTTCACCCAACTGTTTTTTATTTACAACAGTTGTAAATGTTTTATTGATCAATCACATGCATTTTTTCTTCCTTCTTCCCCCCCCCCTCCCCAAAAGCAAAAAATCCACAATAATATGTTTTCGAAATTAGAAGAACTACAGAGGAAAAAAAGAATAGGTGAAAACCCTATTATTTGGCTAAAGCTTTTTCTTCTTCACAAAAAAAATCCACACATGTCTGATTAGTACTTTCATATCTTCTTAAAAGGTCATGGTCTGCAGGTACTCAATATTTCATTTAATTTTGTAGCGATACCATTGAAATGCCAGGAAAACACACTGACAAATTTATGCAGTAAAAACATTCACCGAGTGGGCTTCAATTAGTTAATTAATTCTATTAATTACCTTTGTTCTTCTGTTTTGATTGATGTCTCTAAGTAAAAAAACCCAACACCAGAATTTTGATTTAAATCTTAAATGAGTGTACCAAACGGGCTTTTTCAAAAGGCAACTGCACTTCGTTTTTCCTTAAAGATGTTTTGTTTCTTATCCAAGAAGCTTCTTTAGAACTCACTGTCAGAACTGAAGAAACTCCTTGTTTTCTTCAAGGAAAAACAAAGTCCAGTTGCCTTTTGAAAAAGCACTTTTGGGACAACCATGACC
>JANHFJ010002445.1:254123-265656 GCA_032468195.1 Cerberus rynchops
CCCCAACCAGAAGCCCTGGCTTCTCCCAAGCATTTCTTTGCTTGGTATTTGTGGAAGAGCCACAGTCAAGGGGCCAAAGACCCGCATGTGGCTCGCGAGCCGCAGTTTGCCAACCCCTGGTATAGGGTTTCCTGCTTGAGTAGGGGGTTGGACTGGAAAACCTCCAAGATCCTTTCCCACTCCGTTATTCTATTAGTCATAAAACATAAGCCTGTTTTCTGTGCACCCAGCCGTGCATGCTAAAGGTTCTTTTCTTCTAAATAAGTATATATTTGCAATCTGTAATGTTGGCGAAATGTGTGCAGTGCTATTTCTATATTTCCTTCTTACTTGGAATTAAGTAAGGAGAGTTAATTACACTAGCTGATATTCTTTCTTGGGTGATGTTCTTTCTCTTTAGCCTTTTTGGGGAGCCCTTTCTGCCAGAAAGGCATGTCTCTTCTTGTTCCTCTTTTTTCTTCAGTGGTTTTGGGACCACCATCAATTCTGATTCCAGCTTTCCCGGAACCGAGAAACCTTCGTAGATAGTGCTGCCTAGAATCCATTGGGGGGGGGGGGGGGTTTGCCAGCTATCCTCCTCCTTCTTAGAACTTCCAAGAGGCTTTACATCCATTAAGAGATGAATGGTTATTAAATATTTAGGTTTTGGTGTCTTTTTCGGTTGGATTAAAATACTTCACGTGTTTGATTCATTGAATTTGCATTTAAGATATTGGATCAAATACCTCTGCTGGTATATTTTACCCCCACTTGAAATAAACATAGTACCAGCCTCTCAGAATTTTTAAAAAAAAAAAAATCTATGTTGATATACAACCACTAATTCTATCAGTGCTAATCAGAATTAATTAATCCGTCAGGTGCCATTTTTTTTCTCTCCAATTCAGAAGCTCTTCTGGCTTCTTTCTTTGCTGGTTTTGGAATTCCACCTAATAATCTCCATGCTTTTGAAGATGACATTCCTGATTTGCCTCCTCCCTACAGTTGCATGAATTGTCTCTGTTATTAATTGTACAATGCATGTCAGAGTTGGGTTTCTTAAACTTGGAGAGCCATCAGTCTTGAGGGTGGTAGCTCGGTCAAGAGGTTGTTGGCTGTTAAAGTTCTATGTCAGATCCAGAGCAAAAACTCTGAAAGTGGAAGTTGAAAGGTCAAGTGAAGGACAGAATAGTTAGCTATATGGTTGAAGAAAAATTGGAGCCTGCAGACGTGCACCCATTGCTTACAAATAGTACAACCCATATCTATGGAAATACATGTTTGCAACATTTTCCTGCATATGCTCAATTTTTCCTTTTGTAATAGTGCCCCATCCCTTTTCAGAGCCAGCTCAACTTCAGCGTGGTGCTCTCCATCATGCCTGCTAGCAAACTCTCAGAATGAACAATGCCACTTGCGTTTGGTAGTTGCTGCCGTCCCTCAGCTGACTTTAAATCCCCGACTAATGTTTGTTTGGGGTTTCTTTTTTTCCCTTGGCCCAATTATGCTTAGATGAGATGTTCACTGAAGCAAAATGATGCAGCAATAAAAGCTGCAGGTTTCTCACAGCCAGCCAGAATAGTTTTGTGGTATGTGTGGAATATGCTTATCAGGGTACCTGGTGAGAAGCACGAATTGCAACAAAGTGCAAAATAATAAAATGTAAAACGAGGATTTAATGAGCCTCCGAGGCTAAGAGAGAGGTGTGGGTGGTCATTGTGAAGAAGGGAAGCTATGCCAAGAAAAGACTTTAATACAGCCATAAGACAGGACCCTAATGGAGATAAGGGTAATATTCCTAGTCTGTTAATGCAGGCAGGCTGCATTTTTTTTCTTACCAAAGCAATACAATTCTTAAAACTATCTTAATGCTTATGGTTCATATGATACCTATTTAGAATTTTTTTGCAGGGCTGTATTTTTTAAAGCAGGAAATATTTAACCTGTTCTTTAAAAACAAAGAAGCTTGGTAATCTAAATATTTTTATTAGAGTAATGCTTTCTTAATAATTTTCAAAGTATATCCAAAATTGTCAATGTTTGATGAGCTATAATTAATATGCATCTGGTTTTAATATACACATACACACACACACACACACACACACACACACACAAATATTTTTGATAGTACAGTAGGAAATACATTCCAGAAAAAGAATTAATGTCCTAATTGCCAATTTCATTTATGCTTTTATCAAGAAGTGGGAAAATAAAGATGTAACCTTAGTCTGTAACATGAATTCTTTGGATTTCTGATTTTTTCAGTTTATATGATGAATCTTTTAATATCATGTGCAGACCGGGCTGATTGTGAGATTGCAGTTTTCTATTGGGATCACCAAGATACTCTGGTTTTTAAAGCATTTCTGACAGTAAAACAAGGTTTCTTTCAATAATGTTGTCTTGCTTAATTGATCTAACTAGTGATAATTTACATTTTTAATTCGTACTCTCCAGGGAAATATTTTTATAGCTTTATATCACTAAGGATACATATTGAGCAGAATTTGTATACTGCTCAACATAGGACTTAAACATACGAGAACTGCATCAGTTTGGAGATCACACAAAAATGAAAATTTTGAAGGGAAACTAATGCTTATTTTAAGCCACTAACTTGATCACAAGTCTTTTACTTCAGTATAAATCTAAAGTAAATAAAAATAATAATCAGGAGATATTTCCAACCTTCATATTCAGGGACACAGGATGCTGAACCATTTATTGTTGGAGATTAAGGAACATATTTTGATGCCAGGTTGGAGATTTAGATAAGAGAGATGGGACAAAGCTAATTGAAGTACTTAGATTAAATTATTCATTGGGATGAAGGTCTTCTGGGAGATTCAGATTTTTGTCTCTTGGGAGATTTCTCTGAGGCACACCACAAGTGCTGTTCTATAAAATAATGAAAGATTTGTGCCTGAAAGCTTTGAAGAGCAGTATATATGGGTAGCATTCCCATAAAAGAGCTTTTAGAAATTTATTGGATATGCCCCAAGAAGCCAATGTTTGTGTAATGTGGAGTACATTTATCTCTCAATGTTAACAGCAGTTTAAATACAGCAGAAGCTATTGAACCCCTATGTTGTCTAACTGGGTAGAAGAGCAGATGGTTTGAAATCTCCTGTGGTCAGAAAAAAGGTGATATATGTAAAACTAGATAGATTTGAAGCAGTGCCTGTACAAACCCTGTGCCTTGCATGAGGTATGTGGTCCGAGTCTGTTATTTCTTTACGTTTGAAATGGAGTTGCTGAGTTGATATTGTTGCTTACAAAAGAAAAGCATACATTGGGGCTCAAGTTACATGGCTGAGACAAATTGCTGAAAATATTAGTAAGCTGTAGGGCTTCATTGAGTGAAGAGAAGTTTTAAAGTGAAAATATTAAACCACCTCTTTCAAGTCACCCTTGTGTAGTGTGCTTGTAGAAGTTGGCTGGGGATTGTTGTTCACTTGATTGTGCCATTTCACTTCTACTGATTGTGCCATTTCTTCTGAGAATATATGAATAATCCGTGTCTTAAATACGATAAACATAGGAAAAGCGGGAGCCCCAGGCTTGCTCTGATTCTATAAAATGGGGCATTTTTCCCTAGCAACACCATAAGGGTTTTGGTTTTTTTTGGCCACAGTCTTTACCTTGGCTTTTTGTAAAGACCAAAAAGAATTGGCAGCAAGGCTGTTGACTGAATTTTGACTCAAACTCAGTCAGCATAGAGAGATAAATATTGCCCTAGTTTGCAAATATGAAAATGGGAATAAATATTCTAAATAGCTAGTTTCTCTGAACCAGTTGATCAAGGAAATAGCCCCTGAAATGCTATAGGCTGAGATACTATAACAATAACAGATACTATAACAATAACATTTAATGCAACAGGTAGTCCTCACTTAGCAACCAGAATCGAGACTGATCACATAATCACTAAACAGAAAAATCAAGTGACCACAACTTTTAAGATTTTATTTCCATCTTCCATATTAAATCTGCTTGTCCCAAGCCAGCTGTGAATTTGGCAAACGGCAATGGCAGTTGTGAATTATGCAAATGACACTTAGATAAATGTAGGACTCTGTAACAGATATAAATGGGAGGAATGGTTGCCAAAGTATTTTTTACCATCATGGTAATGGTCGCTGCACAAGACACTCGGTAAGCGAGGACTAAGAATTAGTTACATAACTGCTTAGCCTTCTTTCCTTTTTTCAGTTGTGTGATGTGCAAGCAGAATCTTCATGAATTTGTGTAAAATCAGGAATCATACAAAATTAGCAGTTTAAATAAACAGTCTACTTTCAGTAATATGAAAAAGAAATTTCCTTTCTATCAACCTGAAGTTATCACTGGAGATTTCCTTGAGTTGTGGGAAAGGGATCCTATATAATAGGCAAAATCACAGATGATTTTATCACAGATAAACAGTGGTGGGCTGCAACCGGTTTTTAACAACCAGTTCTGTGCATTAATGACTGGCTGGGTGGGCATGGCCAGAGGGCGTGACAGCACTCAGCTTCCTGCAACACTCTGCTAGTCAAAACGGGGCAGCCAAAATGCACCCCCTCCCGTGCCCTGTTTTGGGCCTGCTAGGCCTCACAGCATCAATCTGGAAGTGAAAACAGGCTCATTTTGGGCCTGCTAGGCCTCTCCCCCAGCACCACCCTGGAAGCAAAAATGGGGTGCAGAGGACTCCTGGGAGGAAAGGGGAGGGGTGGGGCCAGCCAGAGGTGGGATTTTCCAGTTCACCGAACTGCACAGATCCTTAACATCTGGTTCTAGAGAAGCGGTGTGAACCAGCAGCAGCCCACCTCTGTGTAATATAGCATAACATATACATGTTTGTTGTTTCTTTTAACATACATTGCCATTGGTTACAACATAGTGGAATGAAGTTATTGGAAGCCCTGAATGGGGGATTTATTTAAAACTTTGTATATATATGTATCAGTTTGAAATGTATGATGAAGCATCTTTAATTTATGTGTTTATGCATATTTCAATACCTTCTTCCTGAAGTGGAGTTTAGTTAATTTATGACGTTTAACTTTCCACTGTCTAATTGATATTTTATTGGGCTCCCTTGTGAGAGTTCAGCTGTGTGGTACTCTTGAAGTTGGCTCCTGCACCTTGGGGTTCCAGTCCCAGACTTATTTTAGAGATGGCTCAACATGCCATCAAATATATCATGCCCCCAAAATCCAAAGGGCACCTGAATTTTATGGATCCTTTGAAGCCTTCAAAGTAGCTAAAGTTTACTGCTTTTGCAGGACTCCCTTATCGACTTCAAAAGAATAGCTGTGATCTTGGCATTAGCGAAAAGATATCACTCATCTTTGCAGTGAACAAAGATTTTTATTGATGCTCTGAGGTTTAAGTGCTTAGGGTTAATAAAGAAAGACAGTTGATGACATTGTTTTTGCAAGGAGACCTTTGCCTGTCCTATAGTTTTCCCTTTTCAGAAACAAACTAGATAAGGTTTTTTCAATTCTGCTATTGGTTCAGCCTGCATTTCTTCAGGCCATTGTATACTGGCCTGAAGAAATGCCAGTTACTAGATTTTAGTTTCCACATGAAGCTATGTGACAAATTCTAATAAATAAATGAATGAATGAATGAATGAATGAATGAATGAAAGAAAGAAAGAAAGAAAGAAAGAAAGAAAGAAAGAAAGAAAGAAAGAAAGAAAGAAAGAAAGAAAGAAAGAAAGAGTTTCATTCCATCATGTAATTTGAGTGGCAGTGGGATATTTTTGGTTAAATGGCTTTCTTCAGTCTCATTTTAAATAATGCTCTTGCAGGAATTATTCAAGATGCTCAAGATTCTTCTGGTTCAGCACATTCTGTAGTACATGTCCACCACCTCCTTTTCTCCTTCCTATTCCTATGGGTAGCTATATCCAGATTAGCTGCTATAAAGGAAGGTGGGAGTAGGTGGGTAAAGTTGGTGGACTAGAACTCATGGTCTTGAACTTCGTGTGACATCCTTTAAGATATTTGAAAGCTGTTTAATTTGAAACATTTCCGACTCCCTTGGTCTCTGTACTGTAGGCATTATGGTCTGTCTTTTCTTAGTTTTCCTCACAGCCCACCCCTGGATCTGTTTGTTTCTCTGAATCCTTCTTAAAATGTGTCCAGAACTGAATTCAATACTAGATGTGGAGTCAGACTAAAATAAACTGAAGAGAATTTGGAATGCATACATTTTTGATGCAGCATAAATTGCATTTGCCTTTTATTGTAGTCACACCACACTTAGTGGCTCATATTCAGTTTGCTCCAGATGCTGTAATTGAAATAGCAATTTTCCTACAGTGCTTTTCTACTTAGATGAATCAGTTCATTGCTTATTTGGAATTGAGAAGGATTCTGTTTTCAAAAACAAATGTATTTTAAAAAAACAACCTAATCAGGAACCAGATCTTTCCTTCCTCCTGTTTACTGCATATATATATTTAACTAACATGGAGATGCAACTTCATGCCATCCTTTACGTGGTATTCCATACTGCTCACAAATGGGAAGCAACATAATTACTGCCAAATTTGCAAAGAAAATAATATTTTCTTTGTGGTTGCTGTACTTGATGTTCACTGTACTGAAAGGCTTTCAAAAATATACTTAAAATAATTAGCAAGGGATTATATGTTCTTTCTTCATCTTGTGATTCTGGGTTTATTTACTAGATTTTCTATTGTTTTATACCAGAGAGAACAAAGATTTTGTTTGAAAGCTATTCAGCCATTTTTTTCTCTTCAATTTCAGAAACTTGCTTTTTTTTAAAAAGATATTTAATGTGAAATTCTCCAAAGAAAAATATGAAGGTGAACGGGTGCTGGAAAAATGTTTCTGCATATTAGAATTTGATTGGATTTAAATATGTATCCCAGATGGGCAAATTATATGGGTGGCATGGCAAATTCTCCCTTGCATAAGCGAGTCTATAGAATCATTACACTGAATTTGTTTTTTGTACTTATGTGGAAAAAGCTCCTCTTGGATAAATTGCTCATGGATGCTGGCTTGGTATTCTCAAAAATGCAAGGAGCATTCCAAAAAGAAAGACAACTTTTGCCTAAAATATTATGCTTAATTACATTCCTGTGTATGGGACCAAACCTTGTGCAACACTATAGAGATTAATTGTGCTATGGAAGTACATCAGATTTCACAATAAATGCTGTTGAGACATGCCAATGAAAAGAAACTATATGTGTGTATATGTACGTCTGCTGTGTAAACTTTCTTTCCCTCCAAATTTTCCTGCTTGAAGTTTAAAATATCTAAAAGCACTGGCCCTTGCAGTAATTATTGGAAATGTCATTATACCAAGCATTATAGTAACCTTGTTTGAGCAATAAAACCTCTGTGTGTGGGGGGGGGGGTTTGTTAATTTTTTTACATTATGCTTGGAAAGCTTACTGAGTTACATTTTTCACTGGATGCCTAACTGATCATGCAGTGAAGTAAGAAAAGGTCAATGATACTCTGGGTTTCCAGCTATGGGTTAACAGCCACTTCTTTATATAAAGTCGAAGGGTGACAAACAGTCTTGTTAACTAGCTAAAATGATTAAACTTGACATGTTGGCATGTTTATAGTTGTTTGTCAATAATAGTTGTAATAATTAGAAAAGAGTTGAATTGCTTTTGTGAAACTGAAACTTTTTCCATGAGGCGGAGAGGCAGGGACCAAGAGATAAATAAAATTTGAATCTGCAGTTTTGAGAATCACAAGTCTGACTGACTACACCTTAGCTACACCTTGATGTTCTGATTAGCTTATGCAGTGTTCATCAGCAGTGTCCATTTTAGGATTTCAGATTTCTCTCTGACTCTGTTTTTCTCCATTTAGGGCTGAGTGTGTACACCTGCTCACCTGGGTGGGAAGTTTATCTTCTTCCTAGGGTTTCCTGGTAGTACCTTGTCCAGGTACCCTTGGAACCTGCCTCAAGGCTACATTTTCAAAGTACAAGAAACAAACAATTTTATGGTTGGGGGATTATAAATGTGTAATAGATTTGTATTTGAGTAGGTTATTGATAACATTTTAGTTGTGATTTAGAAAATTTAATGAAAAATTCCTGTTTTTAGGATATTTATTTCTGAAATAATATGTGTTTTGCCACTGTGTCATTTAGTGAATAAATGCTAGCCCTCTCCCTTCCCTTACTGAACTTGTAAAACAAGCTTGAGTTTTGACTTTTCTGGGCCACAAGAGCAATTTAAGAAAATAAAGGAGATTCATAGTTGTCAGCAGAAAAATGTTCAAGGGAAGGAAGAGAACAGACTCAAAGCAGTGTGGGATAGTCATTCAAGTTCATAACATGCACTGCTACAGGGCTTCTGTGCATATGTTCCCTCAATAGTAGATGAAGCCTGTAAAGAATGTCAGAAAAACCAAGGCATTTAAAATAATAACAAAGAACAATATTGTGTCAAACTTGAGACAAGTCAGAAATTACCTTTCTAATGAGCTACATCGGAACAGCTAAAAGCAAGGGGAAGTAATCTTAAGAAGATAGTGATCCCTGTAATGATAATAGTTAAATTTTTTCTCTGATCTCTTTTTAATGTCTTAGATCACATGAAATGACAATAATAATAGTTTTAGGGTGTGGTCTTCCATTCCCAAAAGGTCTATAGGTGGTTCTTAGCTTATAATCACAATTGGGACTGGAATTTCAGTTGTAAATTGAGCCACCACATAACTGGACTTGATTTTATTACCGTTTTTATGATGGTCATTAAGCAAACCACATGGTCATAAGTGCAACCCCATTTTGTCAAATGGGTGAAAAAAAGCCACAAAACATGATAATGTGACTATAGAACACAACAGTGGTTGTGAATGCAAGCCAGTTACCAAGCACCCAAAATGTGACCATGTAACTTCAGGGTTGGTGTGCTGACAATTGTAATTTCAAGGATGGGTGATCGTTTTTAAAATCCATCATAATTTCAAATGGTTGTTATGCGACCAGTCATAAGTCAAGGACTACTTGTGGTGATGGAGCAAAAGCTGAGAACATTTCTAGGACATCTAGAACATTTCTTTGGCCTACCATAGCATTTCTGATGCAACACATGAAGAAAATAAATACATTAGTCTAAATTGCTAGGTTATTGCAGTGCTATTCTAACCTCATTTACCCTGTACATCAGCAAGATATCAAGAATGTTTAAGGAAAAAATTTATTTGTGTGTGTGTATGCATACACAACTTACATACATGTGTGTGTGTGAGAGAGAGAGAAAGTGTTGTATGTATGGTGTATGTATGTATCTACACATTTTAAATGAACCATGCAGTTAATGGTATGATGTTTTATACACTGCTTTTCAGAGGAAAAAAGTGAGACAAATATTTTAAAATATTACAAGACTGCTTGTTTTACATGGTCTATTTTTATAACTAGAACCACTAAATGTTTTTGATTTATTTTATACATTTAAATATGTGAATTCATATTTTAATTACTGAGGTACAGTGAAATGAAACTGTATGAAAGATACTTGAATGCTAGAATCCTGTCAGTTTGCTGGTGCTTAGATGACATACTAGGAATTGACCAAAGGGCCCCAGGTTGTCTGTGTTTAATTTTTTTCTTCCCTCCATTGAACTATTGTTCTTTTTGTAATTCTTGGTTAGTTGTTCTGCCTAATAATTTGGGATGGCTTTTGTTTTAGGATATAGACAAGTTTGGCAATGAGATCACTCAACTAGCTCGTCCTCTCCCTGTTGAGTACCTAATCATAGATGTAAGTATCAATTTTGCTTACTTTTTATTTTGGCTAAAATAAATAGAAACATTGAATAGAAATATGCAGAATTCTCTCCATAAGTTAAATTGGGGATTCTTGCCATATTAGTTCCTTAGTGGAAAGGTAAGTGCTAACAAGTAGTGCATAGCTTTCTGATTGCAAATTTCTTTTGGTTGTGTAAAATCTCAGAAGAGTGTTTAGTTTCTATATTAACACACTGCTCAAAGGATCTCACTGCTCCTACAAAATTATGTTTGTATGTTAAATAAGTGGGAAGTGTCATCTTCACAGAGTGATTACATCTATAAGAGAACAAGTGTGTGCTATATCTTTCAGAGAAATAATTAAGCAACATATGTCTGATATAGCTTTATTTATTTAGGTCTCTATCCTACCTTTATTTTTACAACTCAAAGTGTATTCATAATGTTCCTTACTTTCTTTTTGCTCCTCCATTTTTCCTTTTTCTAACACAAGTCATGACTTCGTTTAAAACAGGGGTGTCAAACTCGTGGTTCACGGGCTGGATGCCTCACATGCTGGTCACACCCACCCCTGGTTTAATGAAGGGGAACAAAGTTATGATACGTCACATGATAACAATGTATTTTTACAAGTTTGACACCCCTGCTTTAGAAGTTTCTGTTGAACAGACTTTGAATTTGGAAGATAAATATAAGCATTCCTATATTATGTTTTAACTGAATTGTTTTTATTCTACTTTTGTATAATTAATTGTCTTGTTTTATCTTGTGTTCCATTTTTATTATTTATTTATTTTAATTATTTGTTAAACACTTGATTTGAATAGAAAGATGAATTTAAAAATCAGTGATATTGCCCTCTGTAGCTAGTAACTTTGATTAATAACCTATTGCATCTATATATTCCTTAGATTTGATCTTAAAATGAAGGAAAGATATTTTGCTTAATAAAATAATACATTTCAAAAGTGATTAATCAGTAGATGTCACAATTGTAACGTAGAAAGATAAAATAAAAATTAACACATAATTCAGAGAGTCAGTTTGGTCTTGTGGTTAAGGCACTGGGCTAGAAAACTGAAGACCATGAATTCAAGTCCCACCTTAGACATGAAAGGCAGCTGGGTGTCTATGGGCCAGTCATTCTGTCTCTCAGCCCAACCCATCTCACAGAGTTGTTATGAGGAAAATAGGAAGAGGAAGATGCATTGGATATGTTCTCTGCCTTCAGTTATTTGTAAAAATAATAAAGGCAGCATACAAATACATAAATTTGTATAATTGGTGCCACAATGCATTTATAAATAAATTGTGGCACCAATTTAAGACAGAGATTCTGATAGGTTATGAATCATAGAGCTTCACTTGTTCAGCCTCCTTGTCTATCTTTTCTCCCCCCCCTCCCCCCGTGGGTGTATATATGTTTAGATAAAGAGTGTATGTGTATATATCTATTACTACTCAAAACTGAAATTGGGTGATCTATGCGCTGAGATACTACTTTTTTGAAGTGATGGTAGTTATTATGTTGGGTTTGCCAACTTTCTGCTCCAGTTGACAGTCCAATAAATTCATTACCCAACAACAAAAACGTCTGTTTTGGGACAATCTGGGATGTAAGTAAGGTGAAAACATATTGCCAGAAACACACATTTAGGGTGCATTTGACAAGAAGTGTAACCGAATTTCTGAAACCTATATCATTTATTGGTTGATCGCTTAATAACATATTTTTGTGCCTTTTCATTTGATTTCAAATTGTGTTGTTCCTTGATTAAAAAGCCTTTTGTTGGTTAACATCTATCCT
>JANHFJ010002445.1:287410-300161 GCA_032468195.1 Cerberus rynchops
GTAAAAAAAAAAATAGAATTCCACCACTGCTACAAACTAGTCACAATATTCTAGCTGCTACAATAAGAACAATTTTGTTCTAAAATTATGGTGAATATGCCTTTTTTTTAGTAAAACATAGTCTACAATTTAAAAAAATTCCTTATATTTTGTTGTGATATTAATAATTCCTTATAATACATTCAACATCAAATATTTATTCCACCCCCTACTTTTTAAATTGTACACATACCCTATGATGTTTGAGAGCTAATAACTATAGATATTATGGACTTTACTGTTTCATTCAGCTTCCATTATACTCAGTGTTTAAGATTACCATAAGGTGATAAATATTTGTCAATTGCATTCATCAGGCTGAAATAGTCACAAATACAAACACACAAATACAGAATAATGAAATTATTATGCATTCATAACAAAGGCATGAATCTAGGTACTATCAGTATAGTAGGCAAAATTACAATATAGTAATTCTGTGTATGCTTTGTAAATTGTTTAAAACAAATACTTTGAATCTTGCATAAGCATTGGACTAAACTCTTTTCCCAAATCTTTTTGAAAGCACACACATCAAAATTCATATACCTGTTCAAGTCCCACAAGATTTGTTTATTCATTCATATGCCACTTACCTTGCACATACACAGGATTTGTGTGTTTCCTTCTGCTATAATTATATCCTTGATTTCTGTTTCTCTATAACTGCTGGCAAGGAAGAAAACAATCTTGCCAGAATTAATCTCTCTCATCATTCCAGTACTCCTGTTTGATTGGAGATCCCTGGGTTAGCTAATACACGGGCCACCCAAACCCAGGGTGGATGTACACCCACACCAATACGCCACTATTCCATATAGGTACAACATAGCCAATATATATTTTTATTCCCCGTTACCTCTTTAATTCTCCTGTGATCTTCTTTGCCCTTGTTCGACTTCCTCCCTCCGATCCAAAATACTTTCTATCCTCAGTCCCCTTTCCAACTTACTTTTTATCTTTTTCCTGTAGAGGTGGGCACGTTTCCAGACAAAACACTCTGCTGCAGCCACCTGCCGTTTTATTGTAATAAATGTGATGGAGTTGTGGTTTAATTGGCAACATGCCTGTTTCTCTTCTCTCTTTTGTGAAAAGGAAAGACTCTTTTGAATAACTGGTGCGGCAAGGATATTGAGGGGCATGTGCACAGACAGAGACAGTGGTATTTCGTCTTTTTGTCGCACCATGGAAGCTGTCTTCCTCTCTAAGGTTGTGTAAACACAACCTCAGAATTCCAAACCAGCATAGTTCTTCCAGAGCTTTTATAGTCAGATGGTTCTTCTAGGACAGTGTTTTTCAAACTTGACAGAAGTTTAAGGTGTGTGGACTTCAACTCCCAGAATTCCCCAGCCAGCATGCTTGCCTGTTTGGAAAAGCTGAAGAAAAAAAATTTTTTTTTTTGGTTTGAATATTGCATGGGGAAAGTACACATCCCTAATGGTTTGAACATTTATTTTTTCGACTTACAACAGCAGTTGGGCTCAAAATTCCTCTTGCTAAGTGAGACAATTGTTGAGTTTCTTGCCACCTTCGTTAAGCAAACACTGCAATTCTTAAGTTAGTAACATGGTTGTTAGGTGAATCTGGCTTCCCCATTCATTTTGCATGTCAGAGGCGACCACATCACCCCGGGACACTGCAACTGTCATAAATATGAACCAATGTCAAACATCCGATTTTGATCATGTGACTGTGACGATGCTGCAACAGTGGTAAGGGGGAAAAATGGTCACAAATCACTTTGCAGAGCCATTGTAACTTTAACGGTCACTAAATATAAGTTTGTAAGACGAGGATTATTTGTGTTTATTAATTTTTTTTATCCCAACCTTTATTACTTTATAAGTAACTCTCCGTCCTCTTATTTTTCCCATAACAACCCATCCTGTGAGGTAGGTTGAGCTGAGAGAGAGTGACTGCCCCAAGGTCACCAGCCGACTTTTCATGCCTAGGGAGGAACTAGAACTCACAGCCTCCTGGTTTCTAGGCCAGCATCTTAACCACTACACGAATACAAGGAGTACACAGGTTTTAAAAGCAGTGACATTTATTTGTGTTAACATTTATTTATTTATTAAATTTCTGGGTGGCCCCTACAAGGGGAGATGTGAGAAAATCTGTAGTAGGTGGATCAGGACAAAAACTAAATCTGATTTGATTTCCTTTTGAATTGATTTAAAATTAATATACAATTATCCTTCCGTTGAGTTTAATCATTTTCTCCTCTAGTGACCCTAAACATGGTAATATGGGAGCTGCTTTGGAGGCCCCTGGTGAAGGCTCTTTAGGGCTGTATGTAACCTTCACACTTCAAGGTCTGTTTCTCTGATCTATTGCTAGGGAAGCAGATTGAAATCTTCCCCGTGGTGTTAACTCTCTCTTTCTCTCCTCTGCTTGTCTCCTCCTCTTCTACATTGCCACCATGCACAGGAGAATCTGAACTTCTGGCTCTCTCTGCCAAAGGCCGTCTCATGACGTGTGGCTTGTGCAGCCCAGATGATACGCAGCCGCTCAAGATGAACGCTGACAAAGCTGGGCAGAGGATCAAAGAACTGCTGTCCGGGATAGGCCATGTCTCTGAAAGGTAAGAGTTGACCTCTCTTATGAATATCACCCCTGCAGATAAAAGTACAAATTTGGCACTTTTACGTGGATGGCTTGGGAAATCTCCTGGAAGCATTTGCTAATGCTACCTGGATTGTCCTGCCTGAGCAGCTTTTTCTGGCACAGGGATTGGATGCTGAACCTTGCAGTGTGGATGGAAGGGTGAGCCGCAGCATGGGCAAAGCAGGAGACATGGTAGTTGTGGCTCGATGGGTGAAGGTGACAGCTATGCAGGAGACCCTGTTTGGGGTAGCAGTGGAACTGGAATAAGCAGAGGAATAAGGACTTCTGGAAGAGCAGTGGATGCTCTGCAGCTTGCATTGGAAGCTGTCCTTGAGGACTGGCCTGCAAGCTTCAGCGAGGGATGGAGGTGAGACCAGTGCCAACATAGCCTACTTGCAGTCCCTCCGGTCACTTGGCTGAGCCTTCAAACAAAGCCATTCAAAGGGCCAGCAGTTTTCCAATACCTTCTGACATACAGGTTTTTCATTTGCATATCTTTTTCTTTCTTTTGCATATGAATCTCTTAGGCAATTTTTACCATCAGTATTATTCAGTGTTCCTTTCTCTTCTGACACCTGCAGAGTGTCCTCCCTAAAAAAAGCCGTCGACCAAAAAAACCAAGCTTTGACATGCCTGAACCAAGTGATGAACGTGAGCGCGGCTTTGCTTTCAAGCCAGAATGGTCCGAAGCCCATCACTTGCACCATCGCCGCTCATTGGAGCCATATGCTGGTCCAGGACACCTTGACAATCTCCTGCATCTTGGAAAACTCAAGCGAATGCAGCCTGGAGCGGGGCTGGACCTTCTGCGTCCAGCTTTTCGCCAACTCCTGTGACTTTGAGGAAACCGCTTCAGATTCTGCCACCACCTATACCTTCCCTATAGACCAGCTTCTTCCAGGGAACAAGACCGAGGTGACCCTTCCAGTCAGCCCTGCCGAAGGCTCCAAACTAAATCTGCCTTTCACTGTCTCCTGCTCCCTCTACTACAGTTTGCAGGAGATCTTAGGCACCGTTTCTGAATCCACTGAGCTTCTGGATGACCTCTTTTCAGACGATTCCCCTGGCCTTGCTCTGGACAGAGAAGGCATCTGCCTGCCCTTGAGGGAAGACACCATTGATCTCCTGCAGTGCCTTCGCTTGGATGACAACAAGGGGATGTCTGAAGCTAGCCCACCTGCTTTGGCCATTTCTGTCCCTGGGGATCCAGTTGAAAACTTCTTGAAGTTATCTCTCAAGAGCATGGAAGAGAATGACGAGCTTGTCCCAAAGGGATTGAGTATCATTGATGAAAATTATTTGGCTCCAACTGTAGCTTCAATCAAGGTCTCCTCTGAACTGCTGAGAACGTCCTTGAAGGACTTCGGTGAAGGTGGGTGTTGCCTGTGAATACTTTTAAAATCCCTTTAAACTCTTTTGTCCTCTCCTTGCCTTTCATTAGGTTTAGCACTTCCAAGGCCCACCTGCATTGATAGCTCCCATGGTCTGTTTGCCCTGAAAAGAACAGTGTCTTTTATTTGCAAGGCAGCTGTTGTGAGAGACTTGGGAGGTCTCGCTTGTCAGTAGACCAGCTAATAGTGTTCTTGGCCAAGTTATGTGATGACAGAACTTCCTGTAATTTTGTTTTTGTTTTTCACACACGCACAGCACAATTCTAAAAGAAGAGTTGGAGCTCTGCGGCTCTGCAGATGTTGCTACACAAGCAGCCAACACGGCAGTGATGAAGAATGCTGGGAATTGCAGTCCTGTAGGTCCAGGTTCCCATGCCACTGTCTTCCAGAATCTTTTCCAGGATTAGAGCATGTCAAACTAATAGACCGAAAGCCTGCAATAGCCACCTTTGTGTTTTAATGGGCTTATTATTACGGTATCAAAAAAGATGATGCAAATGACTCCCAGATCCTATGAGTTAACAGGGGACAGAGTTGCAGCCAAACCAAAGATAGAAGCTGGATAACTTTCCTCTTGGCAATTAAAAATAATGCAAGCAGTGTGCCATGTCCATGAGCAAATCCTCATTTCTGGCTAATCCGGAGAGTTAATTTCAGCCCAGACTTGAGTGGATACTCTGTCAAGACAAGCAATAAAGAGTTTTCTATGGATGCTTAAATTTGTATATTTATGTGATGTTGGGTATACATTTGCACAATGGTTCTCAACAAGCTGGTGTTGCAGGGAGGAAGAGGGCGAGATTTGGAATATTTTGCAAGAACTGCAAGCAGCGATAGACAGGGATTGCAGATATTTCCTTCGTCCATCTCACTGGAACAGAGATATAATACCTATCAGCAGTATAGGTTTCTAGATCTCTGTGTTTAAATATATATTTAAAAACATTGGAGACAGCTCATAGACAACGTGGGGGGAGGTTATAATGAAAACATAAAATTATTGTGTATCTTTTTCTAAAAAGTCCACTGGGATTCTTTTATTTATATCATGGTGACCTCAGATTCCTAAAGGTGGGCCCTTACATTCAAAAGGATATAAGACAATCAGTTCAATCTAACATCTTTTATCATGATGTTACATATGTCCTAGACTTAACGTCTTTGGAGATTCTCAGTCATCCAGTTCACAGTTGTCCCATAAGGTGCTTTTTTCAAAAGATAACTGGACTTCGTTTTTCCTTGAAGACGTTTCACTTCTCATCCAAGAAGCTTCTTCAGTTCTGACTGAATGGTGGAGGATAGAAGGATTTATATTCCTTGCAGTCACCTGGCCGATAGCGCTCTTTCTGAGAGTAGGTCACCCATTTGCACTATTCAGGTGACCCTGAGGGCACAGATGAACCAAGTGGCCTCAAGGACTCTCTTGCATTCTTCAAATGCAAGGAATATAAATCCTTCCCTCCTCTACCATTCAGTTAGAACTGAAGAAGCTTTTTGGATGAGAAGTGAAATGTCTTCAAGGAAGAACAGAATCCAACTGCCTTTTGAAAAAAAGCATCCTAGACTTACAGATTCTTAGGTATGTTTGGAAAGCCAGTAGGAGAATCAGGGAATGTCAGTCAGGTATCCCCCCCAGGGACCCTGGTGCTTTTCAGGTAACAAAGACTGCCATTCTTCCCAACTTATCTCCTACCAACCATGACTCTACCTCACCCCGTCCCACTTCCCAACTTATCTCCTATCCTACCCTCCCATTTTGCCTAACTTACTTGCGATCGCGTAAGCATTTCACTGCATATCGTACCATGTATGACTGTGTATGTGACCAATAAAATTTGAATTTGAATTCTTCCCCTTCTTTTTATATCTTTGCCCAGAAGTGTCGCTGTGCTGTGTTGTGCTGCGGTGGCTGCTGGCTGAAAATGCTGAAGCGGATGTCCTTCGGAGCCAAGAGGTGGCAGCCATGCAAGGGTTGGCCCCAGATGGAGGCAAAGTGCAGCTGAACATCCGAGAGGCAAGGCAGGAGTTGTAATTGGGCCATGAAACGTTGACTTTGGGTTTTGCTGATTAGATAGGTTTGTTGTCATAGAAACGGCTTGTATACAGATTGTATGTAAAAGTAAAAAACTTGAGCCTGTTTGTTATTCTCTTATTCTACTGCACTAAAGAAAGAGACAGAAGTCAGTGCTTTTTTTGCTTTTTTTCCCCTTTTCTCTCTCCTGTTTTTCCATTATTTTAATTTTCTTAGATTTAGAGTAACTTTATTGTCACTTTGAATGTACACTAATCGGCATACATTACATCGTTGCATACAGCTCTCAAAGGGTCATCACCTCCAATATACAATAAACATGACAAAATGAATACATATATGCATGCATACAGACATAAACGTATGTTACATTTTGATAGACAAATACAAATTAGGAACTTGAGTTGTAATTGAGCTGGCATTAGAGGGAAGTGGGGGAGGGGACAAACTTCCTGATGCAGAACTGCATTTTGCTGAGTGGGTGGAGATCAGCATGATGGTCCTAGACATGATTGTCTAGATTTGTAAAGATCCATTAATAATCCTGATTACAAATGCTCTCTGCTTCTTGCTTGCCCCCTTTCATGGGCCACATGTGCTCTTGTCTTGCTACATAGAGCATAGAATAACAGGGATCCTAGAAGGGATCTTGGAGATCTTCTAGTCCAGTGGTCCCCAACCTTTCTGGTTCTGTGGACTAGTAGTGGTGGCAGCAGTGGCAACAGTGGGGGGGGGGGGGAGAAGGGGATAGATTTGCATGCGTACATGTATGCATACCTACTTTTTGCATGGATACACCTTTGCACAGGCACACACTCACTTGCCACTTGCATTAATGTAGCTTGGCACACGCACTTGCTGGCTCATCACTTGCACGGCCTGGTTTCCAACAGGCCAGGGCTCAGTACTAGTCCACGGACCAGAGGTTGGGGGACTCCTGTTCTAATCCAACCCCCTGCAGGAGACCCCCATACCATTCCAGACAAATAGCACTCTTTCTGGGTAGTTTTCAATGTAAGCATATTGCCTCCAACAATCTGGGTCCTCATTTACCGACCTTGGAAGGATGGAAGGCTGAGTCAACCTTCAGCTCCATCAGGGTCGAACTCCAGGCTGTGGGCAGAATTAGCCTGCTATACAGGTAGTCCTTGACTTACAACAACAATTGAGCTCAACATTTCTGTTGCTAACCAAGACAGTTGTTAAGTGAATTTTCCCCCCATTTTACAACCGTTCTTGTCATTGTTGTTAAGTGAATTGCTGCAGTTGTTAAGTTAGTAACATGGTTGTTAAGGGAATCTGGCTTCCCCATTGACTTCGCTCGTCAGAAGATCACAAAAAGTGATCTCGGGTCCACTGAAACCTGAACACTGAAATACGAGGTAGTTGCCAAGCATCCAGAATCTTGACCATGTGACCATGGGGATGCTGCAATGGTTGTTAAGTGTGAAAAACGGTCAGAAGTCACTTTTTTCAGTGCCATTGTAACATCAAACGTTCGCTAAATGAACTGAGTCGAGGGCTACCTGTATAAAATTTCCACTCTAATTTTTTGCTACAGGTCAAACTGCATGCTACAAGCTTAAATGAAATGTAACCTTTTCAATGAACTGGAAAAACCACTCTGGGAGGAGTCCGTTGACTCTCCTTTCATTCCAGTGACAGGCTCTCCAAGCATGCCACCTTAGCTTAAATTGGGGACATAAATCATATAAGGAAATAAAAGAAATTTGGGAAAGGGATATTGTGCTTCCAGACAAAATAGCTCAGTATATGGAAGAAAGAAAGAAAGAAAATGCACATAATAGTTACATACTTAAAATGCTGTTTGGCCTTCAGTGCTCTTACATAAGGTGCAACCCGATTCTCTTCCTCTCTCTCTCTTTCTCTTCTCCAAGCGTCAGTGGTGTGGAACAGTGATTATTTTCCCCTGTCAAATGAAAGCCATTTAAAAAATAATGATTGACACTTCTTTACTCTCAGTTTCGTTTCTTGGTGAAACCAGTGGCAGTGACATTCTTGTTTTCCTCCCAGGTGACTGTCAGTGACCTGAGCCCAGAAGGTCCTATCCAAGCTGTGGAGATTGTCATCCAGGGCTCTCCACTGGCGAACATGTGTCAGCTGCATCATGCTGTGGTTCGGCGCATTCAGGTATGTGCTGCGGCAGAATGAAAGAAGGTGGGATGTTTGCCTATCGTCTATCCTGAAAACTTTGGTTGCACAAACAAGATATAGGGGTTTAGGTTGCAATCCAGCAGGAGGTGGGGTTGCGTGGTATTTTCCTGTTGCCCTGCCCCAAAATCTGGGCTGATCTGTGAAATAATTTTGAGGCCACACAGACCCTCTCTCTTAAGAAAGGGAACTCATGTTCCCTTGTCTTCATGTCAAGAAACAAAGGCTTTTGAGGGTTTTCTCCCATCGTCCACCCAGAGCTACCCTTGCAAAGGAGATGGCTCGGCATAAAAATTTAATAAATAAACTTTAAAAATCATGCAAGTTGGCAAGGGAAGAGAAGATGGTGTTTATTTTACGTAGGCCTCTATACCGCTGGGAGCGTGTTATGGGTTCTTACTGTGAACCCCTGTGAAAGAACTCCGCTTTACAAATCTTGCATTTTGGGGATGATAAAATGTAAACTTTAGCATGTCATTTGGGTTTCCTTAAGGCTTCATGGACGGGAGGTGGGAATGACAGCATATCATAAAGCAGGGGTCTCCAATCTTGTCAACTTTACGACTTGTGGACTTCAACTCCCAGAATGCATTCGCTGGCTGAGGAATTCTGGGAGTTGAAGTCCACAAGTCGTAAAGTTGACAAGATTGGAGATCCCTGTCATAAAGAGAGAGAGAGCAGAAAACCCCAGAGGTGCTAGGCCTGATCCATTAGGAGTTTCTTAGGGCATCACCACTTCACATTTGAAAAGCATAAGGGGTCGGATTTGAAGACCTAGTCGCATGTCTCACCTTGCCCTGACATTTATTTTCTTGATTTCACTCATTTGTGTACTCTGCTCATTCATCGATGAGTAATAACAGGACAAATAGATAACAATTAGGACCAATAGCATTATAGAATTACAACATCAAAACAGTGAAGTAACCATACATAAAGATAAATGGTGTCAATAGCAAAGCATGGCAACTAAGAAAGGAAAGATAGAAAATGGTGGCTATGTTTCAATTTTTTTTCCTCAAAGCGTGACAAAGAAGAAGCCAGCTGGACCAATTTGGGAAGGAAATTCCAGAGTGTTGACAACGCCACCAAGGACTGTAGATGCTTTCCCTATTTAATTCCAGGCAGGCTTCGTTTTTTGGGGTGGGGGGGGGAGGGATAGCACACAAACAAGGCCCTTGTCTGCAGAGCATAGAGCCTGAGTGGGACCACATGGAAGAAAGCATTGCTTCAAACGGGAGGGGGTTTAACCAGCCCTGTTTGTTTGGATCTGATTAACACAGGCTCTGATTTTGGAACAAGCTGCCCAGGATTCTTCTCCCCCAGATATACGAGTGCAGTATCTCCAAGAGATCCAAGCCAACCACGAGGTAAGCAGCTACCCAGACTCAAGGCACCGGAGGAAGGAAGCGTGCACTGCTGGCTGTGGGAGAACTTCAACCACCTGCCTTTGGCTGAGTTCTGTGATTTCAGAGTACAGGTCATCCTTGTTTAATAACTTACTGGGACTGAAATTTTTGTCACTAAGCAAAGTGCTAGGTGAACCATCTTATGACCATGCTGCTTAGTGACGGCAGTTCCGGTAGTCCTAGTTGTTAGGCAAGGATTGTGCAGTCATTATTAGAGGGCCTCAAACTTTTCCTGTCCTGCTGGCTCAACTCTGGCTCAACTCTGTTTCACACCCCCCCCTATCTATATCATATCTATCTATCTATCTATCTATCGATCGATCGATCGATCTACCTACCTACCTACCTACCTACCTACCTACCTACCTACCTATCTACCTATCTACCTTTATATCTCACCTCCATCTCTGCCCTTTTGGCAAGGCACTGGAGGAAGAAGATCAGAGGGAAGGGCAGCGGAGGTAGGTGGCAATGGACAACCCAAAGGGCAGAGATTGAGGGGGGTGGGCAGGAAATAAGAGAATGGGGAGAGCTGAAGTGCATCCTGCATTTGTAAATGCAAGCAGGGTGCCAAATGTCCGAATTTTGACCATGTGACTGCGGAGGCACTACGACAGCTATAACTTCAAGGGTTGGTTGTAACTACCATTTGTTCAACTCCATCTTAACTTTGAATGGTTGCTAAATGACAGGCAAGGACTGCCTGTGCAGTCTTCCACCCTTTTTTTTAGCCACTCCATTGGAATTTTAATTTCAGAATCTGGCTTGACAGAACCAGTGAGGGAATGGGTTTATGGCTTGTTTCACAGTTGTTGACTGCCTCACCCAGTCTGGAATCAGCTGCATTCATTCTGTTTATGTGCTCCATAATTTGATTAGTGATACCATTCTTTCCCTCCCTGCCTGAGCCCTGGGCGAAAAGCAGACATTCATATAAAGCATGACCCATGATTTCACAATGGAATCTTTTATGCAACTGAGGATGTCATTTGAAGGTTGAGTTTTGTCTTGTCACTTTTCTCCCTGTCCCTAATCGTGGAAATACAGGACTGTAGCTATTGCTGTTGCTGTAGTTGGTGACATCAGTTTACTAGAACTCACTTTAGCAGACTCTGGACATGATAGATATAAATATCTTGCCATTTCATGTATGGCTATACCATTTTATCTATGTGCAAACTCAAAAGGTTTACATCTTGCTAAATAGAGGTAGTCACTTAGAGGCAGTCCTTGATTTATGACTATGATTCTGACTGGGAACCTCATCACTAAGTGAGGAGGTCATTACATGAAACAACCCTCCCCCATTTTACAAGCTTTCTGTGGTGATTAAGTGAATCACATGGTCATTAAGTAAACCCACTTTCCCACATTGACTTCGCTTGTGAGAAGATGATTGCGAAGGTTGAAATGGTGATGGTCACATGGCCCCGGGATGTGCAACCATTGTAACAGTGGTGCAATTGAACCGGCTTCACTACCGGTTCGGTGTGCACGCACATGCGTTTTGTGTGAGCGCTTGCCAACTGCGCTGCTGTGTGACACTTTAAACTACAAATTTTCCATTCCTGATGCTTCCCAGCTGATTGGGAAGGCTGGGGAGGTGCAGAACAGCTGTTCTGCATGACCCAGGTGAGTAAAGGACTAAAAAATTGAAGGGAATATAAATAAAAAAAGAACAAAGGTGGGTGGGAGGGCCCAAACATCATCAGGAGTGGATGGGCGGGGCCAAGTTTAGTTGCTGCTACCAGTATGGCAGAACTGGTGCAGCCTGGCTGAATTTCACCACTGCATTGTAAATTTCTGGTTGTCAGGTGCCTGAATTTTGAGTGGAAGGTTGTACATCACTTTTTCCATTGCTGCCGTAACTTCAAACAGTCACTAAATGAATGATTGAAAGTTGGGGATTCCCCTGTATTTTGTCCTCACGACAACACTAGTGAGGTTGATTGGGCTGAAAGACAAATGACTGACTGGATTAAAATTCCTTTGCAGTTGATAGTTTGAGGCCTGCTTTCCCCAATATCTACTCTTCGGATCTAATAGCCTTAGACCTGTCCTCGATCAATCTACCTTCTTGCGTTACAGACCATCAGCCAGTGACCCTCACCACATCTTGTAATAGATTTCACAGATTAATTATGCGAATAACACATTCATTCTGAGCCATCTGTGGTCTACGTGTAGCCACTGAGCTAATTTCTGTCCAGGCCATTAAATTCTAGCAGCAGATTTTAGAATCGATGTTCTCGGCTTAAAAGGTATTCTTAACTTTTTACTGTAAACCAAATTAATGTTCACCCAGAAAAGCTGGAGGGAGAGAAATCCAGTACACAGCACCCTCCCCCAGTATAAACTGATGAGGGGGATAATTTAAAACCACCAGCACAGCTGCCAAGAGTTTCCCTCACCAAGACATCTCTGGCAGTCTCTTCTAGTTTGCCCAACTGGGGAGTTTGGGTTTTGGGTTTTTTTGGTTTTTTTGCTTTTTTGCAAGGGATTCTTTCAGCCCAGTTCTAGAAAAAAATAGAAAGGAGGTTGCTTTGCATCTTTCTGTATGAAGGCCAGAAACTCTGACTATTACAAACTCTGCCAGATACAGAAGAGCTGCAGTCTTGTGCAGGGAGAAAGATTTAATGGGAAATCCTTCTTTTGAATTGTATATGTAGATATAGTCCTCTCTTAACTAGCACAATTGGGACCAGCAACTCCATCGCTAAGCACTGTGATCGTTAAGCAGGACATCCCGCGACCATGGTTTTTATTTTTTATTGCTGGCTTCTCTAATGAGACTGCTTGTGGGGAGCCAGCCGTGTAGCGCATGAACGGCTGTTGCATCACAAGATGCTTCAATGGTTGCATGAGCGAGGACCAATCCCAAAGTTACTTTTTAGGCACCATCGTCATTTGAAAGGGTCACTAAATGGGGCAGTCGTTAAGTGAGAACCATCTGTATGATGCATCAGTCTGTTATCACCAGATTCTAGATTCTAGTATATATAAATATGTAAAAGCAAGCTCTACAAGGTTGTTGAGACCGTGGTGGCACGACAGCTTCCTCAGCATCTGGATGAAGCTTTGTATTTAGATCCCCTCCAATC
>JANHFJ010002445.1:316877-329185 GCA_032468195.1 Cerberus rynchops
GGTCAGAGGCCGCAAGGGCACGACCCGGTCAAGAGCCCCAGCCGCCACCCTGTTCCAGGTGGCGACCAGGCTCTCGAGAATGAGCATCAGTGACAAGGCGAGAGGAATGGAGTCATTCCAAGAAGATCAAATAGTGAAGACTTCTGGATAAGAATGCCTCCAAACCGATGTCAGCATTACAGGCATCGAAATGGGTATCTAAGCTTGATGGAGTTGGCTGGAAGACAAAATAAGAAGGAAAAAAAGTATAACATTCTCTCACCTACATTTAAAAATGGTTGCATGTATTTGATTTGTAAAGATTGGGGAAAATGGAGCAGGGAAGTGGAAATAACTAATCGCTGTGAAGGAAACACTAGGAAGAAATTACTTTCCTTCCATTCCCCAAATACCAGTTATGGTCTTTGATCCTTCACTAGAGGTAGCACATGGACTGGGGTCTCTGGAAACCAATATTTGAAGCACTGTAGTGAGTACAAGATTCATTCTTCCAAATGAAGAAGGTTCCTTCTTCAGATAAGACACAGCAGTTTCTCTATGTTACACTGTCAATGTAGAAGAATTTTCTGTATTCAGCATTCTTACGCTTTGATTAATAAGTTACCCTAGCTGAGGGATGAATGATGTGCTGTTTTCAGGTACTTTCAAGCCAATGTCAACTTCTAACAATATTCTGGATATGTCCCTGCATTTTTCTTGGCAGGATTTTGGAAGTGGTTTGCTATTTCTTGCTTCCTAGAGCTAAGAAAGAGTGACTGGCCCAAAATCACCCAACTGGCTTCATGACTAAGATGAGATTAGAACTCATGATCTCCCTGTTTCTAGCCTGAAGTCTTAACCACTACACCAAACTGGGTCTTGTGGATGGTGCGGAACTAGCTAAAAATCACTTGCTGATAATTCTTCATACCTCATGCCAAGACACAGAGTAAGGACTACTTACAAGAAAGCAACTGTATATTAGGGAAAATTTCCTAACAAACATAAATAGACAATAGAACCATTTTTCCAGAGAAATCATGGCTTCCTCTTCACTGGGTACATTTAAGGAAAGACTGGATGCTTTTAACTTTACCTCATATAGATTCCTACCAAAAGCAGAAGCTTGAATGGGCATCTATGTTAATGATGTGTGTAGATTGTTTAAGGAAATGTGTCAGACCTGCCCCAGTCTGATCTCCTAGGGAAGTAAAACTTTCGACTCCATTTTGTTGAAGTGAAAAGGTACTTTTACTAAGAGAAGCTGATTGCAGTAAAGTCAAACGGAATCTAAAGTCTCTGTGAGCCAATACAGAACTAATCTCTTGGTTCCCCTTAGCCGCCCACCCCCCACACTTCCTATGGTCCATCTGTGTGTAGCCAAATAGGCACAGCTGAGATTTTTGGGAAATGCTGAGGTATTTGGGCTGGTGAAATTCTATTCTCAGGGTAAACAGCCTTGAAGATGCCAGTGCCCCAACACAAACCAGATTCCAAATCTCTGTGATCCCTCAACGGTCAATTCCTCAACTGTCAATTCCTTCCTCCCATTTTCCCATCATAAAGGTATACAGTTTCATTGCCCATTTGTTTCCCCCTCCATTCCCCAATTAATGGCAGAACACCGGCAAGGCACTAAACTGAAGCTGGTGGATTGGACAAAATGGTGTATTTCATTCTTCCAGTATTCCACCAGATTTTTTTTTTCTGCTATCATATTTTCATACAGCTCTCATCCAACAGCATTTCCCTTTTATTCACTTCACCAGGTCAAGATAATTTCCCTTGTTAAAAATATGGGAAACAACTAATGGGTGGTTTTTTTTTTCTTTTCTTTTTTACACAAAACATTTAGCAAATGCATAGATTGTATTTTATATAGATTTTAATTTATGGCAAACTTATTATTTTATTTTTAATGCAGTTAGTAACTGAGAAGTCTGAATGGATACCAAGTTGATAAAAACATTCAAAACAAGTAAAAAGATCTTAAAGCATTCTTTAAAAAATACCAAGAAATCAGTAAAAGCATTGAAAATAAAATCCAGTGAAGTTGGGAAGAAAAGCACACCATGTACAAAACAGCTTTTGGCTGCCCTTTTTAGTATTTGTTTATTTGTTTTAATCAAAAAGAAGATTTCACAGCCTATGATATGAAAAGAAAAAGGAGGCTAAGATACTAAATAATGTTGCTTTATACTAAATAAAAGGCAAGCTAACAATTGCTTCAAGGGGAAAGAATGCACTATCAAAAATCTATGATGGTGGAGAAAAAATCCACAATCATAATGAGAGTAGTTCATAAAAGTTTTAGGTAATTTCTTCACTGAGTTTGCATTAGCAATTAATATTTCCACAACTATTCCAAAAGCAGGCTTAAAGCTCTCAGAAATAATATATATTTCAAAAATCTACTTGGTCCAGTGGAGCAAGTAAGAATCTACTCTAGTTCTAAGCTTACTTTTTCAGTCACCTTCCATTTTTACATTCAGTGGAATTCATTTTCAGTTTAGTTCATATCTGGAGAGTCAACCTTTTCCAAATCCATCTGCTCAAGCCCATTACATTTAATCAAAGAGGAGGATATTCTGTCCATCGCAAATTCATAATTATTCCTGTAAAGGTCAATAAAATTTCAAATAGACAGGTATTATTAGTCCAATGCTACGGAGGAAGGAGGGTTAAAAATATTGTCATTTGCCTTAAGGACACTCCAAGTGAAAATATAAGTTGAACAAAGACTGCCAAATATATTCCTCAATACTTTTTTTGCCGGATGAATAATTATATAATAGTTCTTTTTTGCTTTATCAGAAACCAATCTGTCATTAGCCATTCTTACAACTATCACATACCAGCAGAACTAATTCAATCCATAAGTCAGCATGCAGAAGGCTGTGATAATAAATCCAGGAAGAAAATCTATCCAGCCCATAGTCCTTCTGAAATACTTAAGGAAAATTAACAAAATCCAACCAGAGAACTTGAAAAGATGCTTATATGATTCCAAAACATGGTGACCAATACCTCAAGGAGTGGAGGAATTTTTACACCATGAAATGAAGCACAGCAGGTGAACTATATAGTTACCTTGAACTTCCAAGTTGCCAGCACAAGTTACAAACTCTATTTTTATTTTTTTTTATGCATTGCAGGGAAAATCAAGTAGACATTGTCTTCCAATTAGGCTGGAAGACAAAAGACATTATGTATGTATTCTTGCTCTCAATAAACTTTAAACATCAGTCTGGATATTGAGGCAACCTCACAAGAAGATCAGCCCTAAGCAGGTTGAGTGAGCACAACCATAGACCAATGAGCTTTGAAAATGTGACATGATGATTAGCACGTTGGAGAGAAAATTCACAATCCTGGTACCATATGAAATTCACTCCCGATTAGTCACAGCATTAGCTTATTCTAGCTAAGAAAGAGATTGCATGTCAGACCAAATCTGTAGTCAAGTCTCTGAAATTGAAACAACTGACAAAAGACAGTCTGGTCATTGACATCATTGCTCTTGCTGTAAAAGTAGCATTGTTGCGAAATTGACCCATCTTCTTTGATGTTCAAGTAATGGGCTTGTGGGTTAAAATAAAACTTCAGATGTCCATGGATACCACTGCAAACTATAATTATTCCAGGATGAGGTTTATGTCAGGTTAGTTTTGTAATGTCCTTCCAAAATCTGTTACAGTGATGAACTTTTATCTGCAATTATTACCAATGTATTATTAATATTCTCTCTCCTTTTCCCTGACTCTCTTTCCCACCTCTCTCTGATACCAAATCTTGCCTGTTTAATAAGATACCCTATCATTGTAAAACCAAATAAAACAAACCAGTCAACCTTGTACATGTAATAAAGCCTATCAGAAATCAAAAAAGGGAGGGATTTCACTGTTTATTAAATTACCCTAAATCTGTATTTCTTTCTCAGGAAGCCAAGAAAGCAAAGTTCACAGTGCAGGTAAAGGGAGTGTGCAATCTGACATTTTCTAATTTCTGTCTCTTGGAGGACGGCATGGCAGTCTTTCCACACTCCAGGGAGGCAGATTATAACAAAAGAAAAACAACTCTTTTTCTGTTCTTGCACAGTGTATAAGGCCTTCTAGGCGAACACTTTCCCACAGACAAGAGAAATAGGCATAAGTGCAAATCAGAGAACAATCTTGCTGCAAGAAAGATGTTAATGAATATTAGACAACCCGTGACCCATTGGGTCATCATGTCAAAGAGATTTACTTACCTATAGAAGAAACGGAATGACCACAGACCGGCAAAAGAGCAGTGGCTGCTTTTTTGCAGGAAGCATTGAAAAAGATGACCACATGACTGAAGCACCATGGCAGTACGTGAAGCAGCCACAACTTTGCCAAATTTCAATCCCAAGAGACTCGTGGATCCCCAATTTTGGACACATTTTATAAATTAGCTCCTTAGAAGTATGCTGATTAAAAAAAATGTCGCCCTATGCCAGTGATGGTAAACCTTTTAGAGACTGAGTGCCCAAGCTGTAAGGCATGTGCATGTGTGGCACGCATGCGCGTAGTGGAGACCCAAAGACCAGCTGGCCGGTGGAAGGTGGGGCATCACAACACCGACAGCTCTGCAAGAGGCAAGATCTTTTTTCTTTTGTGAGCTTCTGTTTTGTTATTTGCAGGGAAACTTCTGTTTCCCTACAAACAACAGCAAGAAACACCACGGAGAAATGTGGTGAAGCTGAGCTTGGATGATGGTGTGCCCACAGAGAGGGTTACTTCTGGCATGTGTGCCATAAGTTCGCCACCACTGCCCTATACCATGCTACTTTGCCCAATACACACACACACACACACACACACACATACACAGAGGCAACTATGTTTGTATAATGACATAAATCTTAAATAAGTTGGCAAAAATATGTTTACAGTGGTACCTCTACTTACAAAGACCTCTAGTTACAAAAATTTCAACTTACAAAATTTTTTTCGGGGAAAAAAATAGTCTCTACTTACAAATTATGTTCCAAGATACAAAAGGCCATCAGCTCAGGCAGGTCCTTGTTCTCGGGCTCGGAGACGGCGCCAGGCATCAGGTACAATGCGTCTCTACTTACAAAATTTTCGAGTTACAAAACGGCTTCCAGAACGAATTAATTTTGTAAGTAGAGGTACCACTGGAATCTCTGATGTTCTGCATCCTTGGTGGAAATGATTCAAACGTGCCAAAAAGAGAAAAACTGAGGCTAGTTGTAATTAGTGGGGTTTGCCTGCTATTGATTTGGCACCACAATATTGCTTTTCTCAAAATGGCATCCTCTACATGTGTTGCAACGGCAGCTCTCAGAAAGCTATTCTGGCTGAGAATTGTGTCAGTTAGATACACTGCCAGTGTGACAAGTTGTGAAAGACTGATATCTCCTCCTTGCAAGAAGAAGCTAGCTTCAGAGCTTTCCAACATACATTTACACTTTTGTTCTCAAAAACATATTTTATTCATCAACACAAAACAGATTTCCTCTCTCTTTCTTAGGTAAGCAATGTTATCAACATGCAGGGAAAAAAAGAGTAAAACACAGAAAAGAAACTGAAGGCATGAGATATGAGAAAGAAAGAGAATTGTTATATCTACTTTACATATAACACATGTCTCTCATATTACACCTTTCTATCGTGCAGATCTCCTTGCTTGAAGTACAAGATTCATAGGTTGCTTTTTAAACTTTTTACCTCAATTTTGGAAAATTTCATTGGCTCCATCCAATCATGACTTTTTTGGTCTGTCCTGGTCTTTGGCTGCATTTGTTCTCACTAATGATCAAACCATCTTTGTGTATTGGTATTTCTTTCCTACAGATTACATTTTTAGTCCACATTCATTTATCACTCTTATGAAGCTATCATTTCTTCTGTTTCTACAATGCACTTCATAATTCTCCTTTTTCTTTGCATTTAACTTACTTTTTTGTTTCTTTTCACATACTCAGGGCTTGTTCCCATTTAATAAGGTGGGAAGAAGTATGTCCTTATACACAACCATTTTTGCTTCAGTCAGCCAAAATGAATTTCTCATACCATTTACCTTTCTATCAACAAGCACATGTCTTAAAAATTTTCCATCCATTTCCCAATCTTTATTAAATGTTCCATCAAAGTAGACTAATTAATCTATTTGTTCTGGGTATTTTTCAGCTTTTATGTGTAACTTGCTATTATTCCATTTTGCTATCAAGCACAGCTTAAAGGTGTGTAATGTCCCCATGATCATTTAATATATTTATGGATACTTATAGGTAACACTGGAGGTATGTTGTTGGCAGACCTGTATTACTCTATGTTGGGTATAGTTTTTGCTGCATTGTTGACCTAATGATATGCTATGAATGTTAGATTGCATGATGTAACAAGGGGTATGGGTCTGAGGTATACGCATAATACCATATATACAGATCAGCATACAGATTTACAAACAACACACCTCTACAGTTACGACAAGCATCCATAAATATATTAAATAATCAAGAAAACATTACGCATCTTTGCTTTATTCCTCATTCAAATGCTGATACATTGACTAAACTTCTCATTAATTAGGACTCAGGCTTTGTTTCCATCATACAGTGTTCTTACTGCATTCAGCAATTGCTCTTCAACTCCGTATTTGTGCAAAACATCCCATGCTTCCTACTTAGTCACATAATCATATGCTTCCTCCAAGCCAAGCCAAGTACAGGACGCATGCAGAGCATGGCTTCTGGAATTCATCCCAACTTCTTAGTAATAGCAAAGCTCCAGGTCACCTACCTAGGAAGGAAGAAGGCTTAGAACGGAAAAGCTGAGATGGCCACATCTCCTTGCTGTGATGTCTAGTTTCCATTCATTCTGCTGTGAGATTAATCTATCTCATACTTTCTTTTCCTGTAGTTGTGCTACTTTCACTCTCATTTATTTCACTTCCTTTTCTTTCATGCTCATTTTTTTTAATCGAGGTCCACTATTTCATGTTCTCATCAACCTGGTATTCTTTGCTAATTCTCTAAATCTTTCATCATGAACAGTCAAATCAGTCATGCTTTTTAATTCATTCCTTTGCCATGAGTACACATGTTTAGACTTACGCCTAAACTTCACATACAATTCCTATTTCCTATTTCTCTTCCCCCCACCCCCGTGGATCATATTCATTCAGAATGTTGGACAACTTTTCTTCCAAAGTTTGTTTTTTTCATTAACACCATTCTCTGCAGTATGTCACACAGCTATTGCCAGCTTGTGAATTGGTGATAGTTAACTTGGATTGAATTTAAAACTGAGTAACTATACTGGAGGGGGAAAATGGAAGCAGCTTTCTGAAAATGAACTATAAAGCTGGTAGACAAGGTGGGGAAAAAGGGGGAACCAAAGTGGATTTAAAATGATACAGAAGGAATATCTAGGAATTAAGATTAATTTGTTGTTTATGGGGAAGTTCTTCTCTCCAAATTCTTATTTCAGGAAGCTTTCCCACAGAACAGCTGGTGTTAATGGCCCTGAAGGTGAGAGGGAGGGAGTATAGGTGGTCCTTGACTTACGACCACAACTGAGCCCAAAATTTCTGTTGCTAAGTGAGACATTTCCTAAGTGAGTTTTCACCCATTTTACGACATTTCTTGCCCAAGATGTTAAGTGAATCGCTGCAGTTGATAAGTTAGCAACATGGTTGTTAAGTGAATCTGGTTTCCCCATTGACTTTGCTTGTCAGAAGGTTGCAAAAGGGGATCCCATGACCCCGGGATGCTTCAACGGTCATAAGTACGAACCAGTTGGCAAGGATCTGAATTTTGATCACATGATCATAGGGATGCTCTCAAAGGTCGTAAGTCTGAAAGACACTCATAAGTCACTTTTTTTCAGTGCTATTGTATCTTCGGTTACCAAATAAACTGTTGTAAGTTGAGGACTACTTGTATACCTATCAGGTCTGTTATAAAGCCAAGGGTAAACAAAAAGGGTTCAGCACAATTGGTAAATCCAGTCTGTTTTCAACCAGTCAGGAAATGCAAGATTTCTCCCAATTCCCAGAGACGCCATAACAGTGAAGGTATCTGGATCTCCATGCAACAAAATCAGCAACAGCTGCCTCAGCTGTAGACAAGTTCATCAACAGACGCTAAGGACATGCAGTCATGTAAAAACTGTTGGGGCTGTTTGGCTGACGATGCCTCTCTCTTCCCCTCCTTCATGCTCAAGCACCAGAACTCCACATTTAAGAGCAGGCAATGACAGTTTTTCTATAAACTGACAAGCCACTAACCCTAAAATTTAATTGCATCTGACAGGCAAAATTCCAACATTTGTATGATAACCTCTTTTTAAAAAGTAATAATTTTGCCACTGGCCATAAGAAACAAATTCCATAGCACATTAGATTTCTCAGGTTTCAGATGAACGTGGAAATTACTATCGCCGCTCATTTTTGGATAGGTAACTCACTATATAATATGCTGATCTTCTCTCCATGACTTCTTTTGCTGAGATCAACTTCCCAAGGAAATTGGCATGTGAGCAAATTAACATTAGCCCTTAGGCAATGTAGCAGTTCCTGATCCTACTTGCTGTGTGCCAGCAGCCATTTGGTCGATTCATCCAGATGTTCTGGATTATAGTTCCTACACAGTCTCACTTAACTTTCCATATTGCATGTGTTTTATAGGAACAGTTGTCAAACCCTTTGGAAACAACAAACTGGGAAAGAATATTAACAAATAATTACACCGGGCTTGTGAAGACAGCTGCAATTTTACACAGCAATTTGTGCACTTAAAACTTCAAAATCAAACAAGGATTTCTTGAGAGGCATGCCTTTTCAATATCGGACAACTTGGACTGATCCCCATGTCTGCATGTGGCTATTTATTTTGGTGGAGTTAAATTTCAGAATGGTTCACTGCAAATTGTTAAGGTAGAAGATTTTTTTTTTTAAATTTTTAAAGCTCCAAGTTAGAACACGATGTGCAAAAGTGGCAATTATTATCTATCTATCACTCAGTTGTGTCTGACTTTCAAAGACTGCCTGGGTAAGTTCCTTCAGTTTTCTTGACAAGGTATTTCAGAAGTAGCTTGCCATTGCCTCCTTCTTAGAGCTGAGAGAAAATGACTGGCCCAAGATCATCAAACTGGCTTTGTGCTTAAAGTGGGATTAGAACTCATAGTCTCCTGGTTTTAATCTGATGTCTTAACTATCACATCAAACTGGCTCTACATATAGAGGTGTATACAGATATATATACCTCTCTTTATACACATCGATCTACATATATGATTGAATTTGGGTAGAGGAATATAATCTATAATAGTTCCTAATACTTTCACCAACATCAAAAAGGAGAGTCAGAAAGCTGGGATGCTGGATAAGGCAAGTTTTCCTGCCAATGGAAGAACCATCCTGCCCAACTGGAACACCAAAAATCTCTGCTTCTCAGCTATTCCTCCTGCATCACACACTTCAGCCAGAAGTTAATTGGCTCAGCCGCCAAAGACAGAGGACAACTTTGGAAGCCAGGGATGTGGTACCCATGTTACGTGCAGAGTGTCTGTGGGGTGTGCTTTTAGAAACCAAGTGATTTACTGTATTCTTGGCTTCACTGGGACCAAAGTGAGTAACAAGGAGTAGCATTTGCTAGAGATCTGAGTTCTGTAATCAAGAAACCTCTAAGACACTCAGGAACTTTTAATGTGTGTGTTTTTTTCAGAGTATCTACTGATTCCCATTGTTTCTCTTTTGTTTTTAAAACTAAAATTTTAGGCCTCATGAACTACAGAGTTCTACAAAGAATAACACATGAAGACTGTCTGCCATAGTTTTCAGTGCTCTGATTAGAAGAAATTGTGGCATGTATGTTTCCCTTTTTTTCCGCTTTGGCTTTTATATCTTATCTTTCCATATTCAATATACATATTGATCCTCCTAGATCTTTTCTTAATTTTCTTGTTCATATATCATGCTCAAGAAATGTGAAAATAAAATATGTAAACATCTGAATAGAATAAAATATAAAACATTACTCCCAGAGGATTTTGTGTGCAAGTGATTTCTTTTCATGCAGAAAATAATACTTTATTCCCTGTGAATTGCCATACATCACTGCCATGAAATGGCAGTTATTGGACTCCGATTCAAAAATTGGTAATCTTACATACCTTAGGCATGACAGTTGTACAATTTAGGCTGTAAGCATGGAATTTCAGTTTGTTTTCAGTTTGTTTTCACCAGCCAAGAGATCAAAAAAAGAGAAAAGCACTCAATTCATCTGGACTCTTAAAATAACATTAACAAGAATTTATATCATTCATATATGTTTCATTTTTATATAGGAAAAGAAGCAAGGGCTCTTATCCAAGAAAATTTAAATCAATCTATAATTCCTTTGGTTTGCTGGTAATATGATTCAGTTATTATTATTTTAAATCACTGACTTATTTCTTCTTTTTAGGTTTGTTCTCGATGCTAAGGACAATTTACTATACTGTGTTAAATGAATTGAATTCATCTATTCAAGAAGCAATTGTCTTTTATAAATTATAGGAACACTAAGAAAATATATTTTTCTTAGATCTATAGCAGATCAACTCCTACTCTTGCAGCATTAAAATCAAACTAACATCAGAAATTAAGCAGATTTCTTGCCCTTTGATCTTCATGTCACAAAAAGTTTAACTTACTTTGTTAAGGGGGATAATCTGCTGTATTTCTATATCTCTTCTGCATATAAAACAATAGATAATTTTCCCAGTGTTGTGATGGGAAAATCTCAAGGTTATGTGATGGAATTCTGTTATAGCAGAAAACTGGGACAAACATAAAAGTTATGCAACCTACGTCATGTTGCTGTAAAGCAAACCAACTGAGGTAATTATTACTCAATTACTGCTGGTGATCAAAGTCTTGTCTGTGGCTATCAACTCACCACCTAACAGGGTGCAATTTTGGATTCATCACTCAACATAAGCTGCTCTTCTCCATTAAAAAGAGGAAGACAGCACAAAGGAAAATCCCATGTATGAAGGTCCTTTGAATAGTTATGTGGGGTTTCTTTTTTAAAAGAAATTCCAGAAGTACAAAACATTCTTATATTGCTATGTTCTTTGAAAGAAAGCTCTTGTTTTGTAGCACTAATTTTTCTGAGAAATAGTAATAAGTTAAACTGGTAGCTGTATAAAGCTTTTAATATCCACATCTATGTGGTCAACTAAGACATATTAATGTAGAAAAAAAATGTGCATACATAAAAGTGCTTTCAGACATTATCTGCTGGAAACTGTGTGGTTGATTTTATTCTTATTTCCTTTGGAGGCTCAGTGTTGTCCTATGGGTCTCTGGGAATAAGATTTTATTAGGAACATTTGTTTTCAGGTAGATTACCCACCTCTGGGCACACACAGAAAAATATCCCTTGTGCTTTGAAAAGAAAAGGTACTGAGTTAGCTTCACAGTAGCATTTGGAATTTTTTAAAATTTTGGAATTCTAGGAAAAGAAGATCCCATATGCACACAGTAAACATGTTCCATTGTTTATAGGATCTTGGGTGTTCAGGGGAAGAAATGAGGAAGACATGAGATGAAGAATAAGCAATAATTTAACTATTCATATATAGGAAATGAGCAAGCTAAGCTGAGTTGGAAGGCGGGGTTAAATGTGTGGTCAATTTAGAATCTTTGCTCCCACAAAAGAGCTAAGTTCAGCCTTCTTTGAATTCTATTGACCCTTAGCTAGCACTAGCTTAGCTCTGACCATTAATTGACCAGACTCTTGTGTATAGGTAGCAATAATAAACACTTCAGTGCTCTGAGCTCAGTGAATGTTTCTGGTTCTTTGTGCCTGACATCTCATCATATTCCTGCATATATTTTAAAAGAAAACACTACAGAACATTTAAATCTGCAAAAAAAGTTTTCATTTGTTTAAGATGAGGAATGGAATGGAAGCCATGCCAGGGAGACACAAACTTGATGACTAAAAAGACAACATTATTGTCTGGATGATCCATCAAATTACCATAACTGCATAAGAGTCATTCTGGAACCATATGAAAAAGTTACGGTACCTCATGAGGTTTGGTCTGTCATACCCCAAAATTCAGCTCTGAGATGAAAGAGGAAAGCATTTTCCATAATGTTGGGCACTTTATATTTAAGCAGGTAATTGTCACGATTCCTTAGGTAGATGGTAGATGAATAAGAGGAAGATGGGCAGTAAAATAAAATAAAATAAAATAAAATAAAATAAAATAAAATAAAATAAAATAAAATAAAATAAAATAAAAAACACCCACCCTGAAAAATTCGTAAAGCAAAAGTATAAAATG
>JANHFJ010002445.1:630708-642126 GCA_032468195.1 Cerberus rynchops
AAAGGGTCGTAAATATGAGTCAGTTGCCAAGCGTCTGAATTTTTTGATCCCCATGGAGATGCTGCCATGGTCGTTAAGTGCGAATGAGGGCCATACACATTTCACTGCATTTCGTACCATGTATGACTCTGCATGTGATGAATAAAATTTGATTTGATTTGAATTGATAAGTCACAGAAGCACTTCAGTGCTGTTGGAACTTCAGCCGAAGACTGTAACTTCGAACAGTCACTAAAGAAACTGCTGTAAGTCGAGGGCTTCCTGCATTTGTATACCCAGGTAGACAGACTCGTGCAATTTCCTGACGGAACAATTAATCTGTGGAATGACTTGCCTTCAGAAGTTGTGGATGCTCTATCCATGGAGGTTTTTAAGAAGAGACTGGACAGCCACTTGTCTTAAATGATGTAGGGTCTCCTGCATAAGCAGAGGGTTGGACTAGAAGACCTCCAAGGTCCCTTCTAACTCTGCCGGCCATATTTAAGAGTCAAAACTGCTGCTGTCCAGATGTTCTGGGCCTTCTCGGTGGTGGCCCCGCAATCATTTCTCTTGAAGCTCATTGTAGCATCTATCCTCTTCACCTGGGTCTTCCACCCTGCAGATGAAGATACTATCTCCATTTATATTTTGATTCTGTTTTTCTTTCCACCCTTGTCCCTGACTTTAAAAATATTTTCTTTTCTCATTAGATTTTTTATCTTGCCTTTTGATCAGGAGTGCAAGGTTGTATATTTAGCACTCCTTTCTTCTTCTTGTCCATAGAAGGACAAATACTTTTGCTAGTGCTTCGTTTGAGCTAAGGGTTTGAGAATTCAAGTAACAAAAGTAACATTTTAATTGGGAGTAATGTTGATTGTAAACCAGCACATCTGGAAGACATCAGGCTGGACAAGATAGTTCAGAAGGAATCTGGCTTAGTGTTGTTTGCTGCTTTTGCACATAAACTTGTGGAAAAGCTTAAGGAAGATTGTAGTTTCTCTCTATTGTGTCACATATTGCTTACATTGTTATAAACAAATGAGTTTTAGGTACAATTTTTTTTCATATTTTTTCTCTACTTGCATAACGGGATAGATTTTAAGGCAGTTGTGCAACAAACAGAAAAAAGGATATAGGTAAAATAAATTATTTGTAGGTGTTAGCAAAGGAAGCAAGAGCTTCAAAAAGTGGTGGAGGAGAAAGCACAGCTCTTAAATTCTGACATTTGAAATAAAATAAGGGAGTTAAGCAGAAAAGGAAACATCTTTTCTAGGAATGAAAGGGGAAATAAGTAGGAACAGAGGAACTTTGTTTATACAGATAGTCCTCTACTTACAACAGTTCATTTAGTGGCTGTTCAAAGTTAACAACGGCATTGAAAAAAGTGACTTGTGACCATTTTTCACACAACTTTTGTGGCATCCCCATGATCACGTGATCACAATTCAAATGCTTGGCAACTGATTCATACTTACGGACTCTTGCTGTGTCCCAAGATCATGTGATCGCCTTTTGTGACCTTTTGACAAGGAAAATCAATGGGGAAACCAGATTCAATTAACCATGTTACTAACTTACCAACTGCAGTGATTTACTTAACAACTATAGGAAGAAAGGTCATAACAGAAGGCAAAACTCACTTAACAAATGTCTCACTTTTAACAGAAATGTTGGGCTCCATTGTGGTCATAACTCGAGGACTGCCTTTACTGGAATCAGACGTCTGTAAGCTAACAGTGGAAAGGAATCCCATTTCAGCCTCAGGGCTGCCTTTCCTTGTGGATAATTACCAAAGGTGGTACCGTACCTTCTGCTCCATAAGATACACCTGACCATAAGTCACACTCTGGTTTTTGGCCTCTGCGCATCCTGTTTATGGCCTCTGCGTGCCCTGTTTTCAGTCCTTTTTTTGGCCTCCATGCTCCCTGTTTTTGGCCTGTTTTCTTGGAATGCATGGAGGATGAAAAAAGGGTGAAAAATGGGACACGCAGAGGCCAAAAACTGCCAAAGGGTGGGGGCCAATGGGTGGGTGGGGCTTTGGCAATATTTGCTCCATAAGATGCACAGACATTTCCACCCACTTTTGGGAAACAAAAAAAGTGCGTCTTATGAAGCAAAAAATACAGTATGTGCCAGCAGTGGACAGAATCAGGGTTCACAGTCTCAGAAATGTCAGCGAAAGCTGATAGCCTCTCCTCGTGAGTGCATTTTGTAGTAATATTCCCGCCTTCCAGTCTCTTAGTTGTTTCCCAGCGATCAGATGGAAGAGAGAAAATAAGACGAAAATCCAGATGAATACATGTGTATTGGCTTGCCAGCTAATTTCCCATTCATAGTTTACACTGATTAGCAATGATCTTTCTGAGTCAAGCCTGTCCATCCAACTAGAGAATTTCCAGAATTTGAATAGTGGGGCTTCCACTGAGCTTATAGCCCCTTAATCAGATACAACATTTCAAGAGTGAACTTCAGGGGGCATAGGAAAAATCATAAAAGAGGACCTGGCATGGGGCACTCATAATTGCAGCACTGGTCAAAAGGGACCAGCAGAGATTATACTACCTGAGACTTCTTAGGAAACAACAACTGAATGAAAAACTGACCTTCTACCGCTGCACCATAGAGAGTATTTTAACTTATCGCACCTG
The DNA here is from genome assembly GCA_032468195.1 of Cerberus rynchops. Taxonomy (NCBI): domain Eukaryota; kingdom Metazoa; phylum Chordata; class Lepidosauria; order Squamata; family Homalopsidae; genus Cerberus; species Cerberus rynchops. Next base: position 633,336 of record JANHFJ010002445.1, read on the forward strand.
TGTGTGGTTTGCTAATTGCACAGTGGCAGATAAGACAGCACTCCAGAGGGTTAACGTCATTGCCCAGAGGATCATTGGTTGCCCACTCCCCTCTTTGAAAGAGCTTTATAGCTCCTGCTGCCTTAAGAAAGTTCAAAACATCCTTAAAAATCCATCTCATCCTGGGCACCCTTTTTTTTTTAACTATTACCATCTGGCAGATGGTACAGGACAATAAAAACAAGGGCAAATAGGCTGAAAAACAGCTTCTATCCCAGGGCAGTATAACTATACTGAATTTTACTGTATAGTGCAATATAAATGCAATATCAGGGGTTTTCAATTCAATTGTATAGAATGTGAAGGATGTGTGTCTTTTTTTTAATTTTGTGGTTATAATGTACACTGAAGATAGCTTTTGATTTTGTTGTACGAGGTGCAATGACAATAAAGTAAACTAGACAAAAAAACTGACTATTTCAAGGAATAAAAGAATAAGCATTTCAAGAGGATTGGGAAAGTGAAGTCTGGATAAACAAGAATTGGTCTTTTCTAAGTTTTGAGACTGCAGGAAAATTCACTTTGGCAGGAAGGGAAAGCACAGTGCAGCACTGACCCTTCACTGTGTCTTGATCGGCCATAAACCATAATAAACATTATTTGTTAATTTCTTGTATTTCAGAAATGCATCATTAACTCTTCCCTTTAGAGAGTGCTATAAATTCCATGGGGAGGGGATTTCAGGAATTGCTCATTTTCTCTCTCTCCTTTTCTTTTTACAGTGGCTGATATCACAACAAGTATCCTTTTTTCTGATCTCACGAAAAGTGAAATTCTCCATTCTCAATTAAACTTGTGTAGGTGGTTTTAAAAGTCAACGCCAACTTGGCCTGATTTCCCGCCACTCCTGCAAGTGGGGATGCGCATACGCACGTTCACCCACCACGTCCGCAGCCTGGTTCTGAAGGGCTCAAGACCTGGAAGTGGGCCGCAGCACGGAGTTGGGGACTCCTGATTTAAAAATATTAGGGCCTAACTTTGCTGAAATTATTCAGGCAGGCTGGAAAGGGGGTGGGGAGTTAAAATACATTACAGACAGGAGCACTGAGCAATTATAGAGAGTATAGTTTCGGTATTTGGCGCATCCTACATTAAACACAGCATTGGATCTTCTCCAACTAAAAACGTCCATTGTTTGAACTTTTAACAGAAAGTGTTATTAGCTTAACTTGGACTCTACCAGATTCCGCAGTTTGAGGATGTCAAATTTGAAGCTGCCAGCCTCCTGTCAGAGTTGTACTGTCAAGAGGTAAGACAAGCCTCATTCCTATGTAGTTCTTTAAATGCTAATATTTAATGGGTTTGATACCCAAAAGATATATAAGACTTCTGTGCAAAATAGAAAAGAGCTAAGACTCTTATCAAAGTTTGTTACCTGACTTATTTGCATGTCAATAGCACTTCCATGAAAAGGAACTGAGCTTTGATTGTGTTTTATTATTTTGATGTACAGTATAAGATGATGCAACCAAGAGCAATAGCAATTGATATACCACCCTATACTGCTTTTACAGCCCTCTCTAAGCACATACACACACACACCCCAACAATCAGAGTTTACCAACCTCGGAAGGATGGAAAACTGAGTCAATGTTGAGCCAGGGCTCCTAACTCATAACAAGTAGAGTTAACATCTTGGTACTCCTTTTTGGGAGCTTCTAGATGTTGGGTGTTTAGAAGCAGATGTAACTTTGGGTGAATGCAGAATATTTCTCATAGAGTTCCCAGTCATCATCTGACTGCCCTTCTCTAGAAAGGCGAAACAATCTGCCCAGTGCATCTGTCTTGAATGCATTTAACTGTAGATATCATGGACTCAGTGGTAGAATTCAAATAATTTTAACAACCGGTTCTCTGCCCTAATGACCAGCTGAACCAGCAGTTCTCCGAACTGCTTAGAAAGTTAACAACCGGTTCTAGCAAAGAGGCATGAACTGGTTGAATCCCATCTCTGGTTTTCTCCAATGCCACAATTCGAAAGGAACAATGCTTTTGCACTAAGCTTTCCATACAATTCAATTCTCGCAGCCATACATTATTATTACTGGGCAAACCATTATTACTGGGCTTTGGCTACACGGATCTTATATTACAATCTATTCTCTGCAAATCTCTTAATGCTGTTTGGCTCCTCTTATGCGTGTTTGAGGCAGGCTTTTGAAATTGGATACACTGTTGAATAGTGTTTTTAGTTGATGTCCAAGGTTAGTAAACAAACCACACCAAAAAAGATGTCGGAATATTAGGGATATCATTGGCTGACAAAAAGAAAGGCCGTTATCCCAAAAGAGGAGGAGATAACAAGAGATGCCCTGATGATGCTATTTAACTTTGATAATAAAACACCTGCAAGGTAACAGAAACATTTGCAACAGCCAAAAATCAGAGAGAACTAAGGACCCATCTCCATCCTAATCGCAATTCTCTCTTCCACACCTGAGGTGCTGAAAAGTCTTGACAAAGGGATACCGTAACACAATTAGAGTGCAACAGGTTTTCTTCAACAATTCAGTTTCACTACTCACTATTTTTCCCCATCTTTCTCTCTGCTAGCCTGCAGGAATGACTCACCGAAATACCTTATTTCAGCCAGACTTGGTAAGATTGTAAGAGGGGAATAAAGAGGGTTTTTTTTAAAAAAAAATTTGGGAACACATTTTTTTCCTAAGCATTGTAGAATACAGCAATAGCAGTAGCACTTAGACTTACAGTATATACCACTTCACAATGGTTTACAGCCCTCTCTGAGTGGTTTACAGAGTCAGCATATTGCCCCCAACAATCTGGGTCCTTGTTTTATCCACCTCGGAAGGATGGAAGGCTGAGTTAACTTTGAGATGGTCAGGATCGAACCTGTCGGGCAGAATTAGCCTGCAGTACTGCATTCTAACCACTGCGCCACCATAGCTTTTACATCCTCTGGCAATAGGATTAAGTCATCAGAGATGGGGCCACCTTTGTGGCCGTGGGTAAGCAGGGGTTTGTGGGCGATTTTTGCCATTTGACAAGTAATCCCTAAAATAAAGCATCTTGTATTCATGTTTAAAAGTGAGCCATTAAATTTCAGCACTGTAATCGCAATAGCACTTAAGACGTATATACTGCTTTATAGTGCTTTATAGGTCCTCATTTTACCCATCATGGAAGGACGGAAGGCTGAGTCAACCTTGAGCCTGCTGGGATTTGAACTGCCAATCTGCAGGCAGCCGACAGTCAGCAGAAGTAGCCTGCAGTACTGCTCTCTAACCACTGCGCCACTGAGGCTCTTATCTCTCTGTTGTCTTGAAGGCCCTGGGAGGTGGGTGGATTTAAGAATCACATGCAGGCGACAAGTTGCCCAGACTTCTTCCAATTGTCTGTGGAGATTCTCAATAATCCAGGTCATAGTTGTCTCAGGTGCTTTTATTCTTCTCTCAAAAGGCAACTAGACTGTTTTTTAATTGAGAGAGTAGAAAAAGATTTGTCTTCTTATCCAAGAAGCTTCATCAGTTACAATTGGATGGTGGGGCGAATGGAAGGATAGATATGGAGAGGATGGGCAGGGGTGGGTGGGATAAAAGGATTGCAGTCATCTGGTCATTAGCAGTCTGGGGAATTCTGGGAATTGAAGTCCACAAGTCTAAAAAAGTCCCCAAGGCTGGACACCCCCGATCTAGATTATCTCCAGGTCAGAACCATTAGCTGGTTTGTATTTTCTTGTCTGTCTGTCCTTCTTTAGACTGAAAGCCCTGTGGAGTCTGACAAAAACAATGGAACGAGTGCGGTGAGTCATTGGCAACCCTTGGCCAATATGTTGCTTAAAGCAGTGGTTCTCAACCTTTTCTTCACCATGGACCCTTTTTGTGGCCACGGAGACCCCCCCCCCCCAAGATTTAAGATTTAAATCATAACATTTCTTCAAGCCTTCGCAAACCCCATGATCACATCCCAGCCCCCAGGAGTTTACGGACCACAGGTTGAGAACCATCGACAGTATTGCATCCTATTGTGTGCGTTCAAAGTGGGCTGGTTTTTCTATTGGGGGGGGGGAGCAGCTAACGAGTAAAACAGGTCTCCCAAGCCTCTGTAAAGCTAAAAAAAAGTTGATTTTACATGGTCACACACCTGGAAAACACAAGGAAGGACTTTTCAGCCACGTCCACATGAAATATGCCAGAACATCTGGGCCTATGTCCTTTAAGCTCAAGTTCAAATTTTATTTGTCACATATATGTCATGCAGTGAAATGCTTATGTGACTGCAAAATGGAGGAAAGCAAGAGGACTAGTCTGCAGGAAGGATAGGGATAAGGATAGGGATAGGGAGCAGTAACCCTTCTTGGTTTAATGCTGAGGGTGAACTCTTGAAAGTTGGTTTGGTCTATATTATTGATGGTTGCACCTGTTCATGAATTATTTGTTTTTTCCTTTTGTTTTGCCATCTGCTTTGATTTTGAATAAGTAACCTTTGAAGTAACCAGGGCTATTTCTTACCTTGAGGATCTGTCTGCAATATCAGGATTCAAAAGTACAATGTATCAAGTAAAAAGTAAAGCCATTGATTTATGGGACCTAGTGAAAACTTTGCTACACAGTAGTCCTTGTTTAGCAACTGTTATACAGTAATTGTTCTCAGTTACAACCAATCCTATAAATTTTGCAAACCTGTAAAGCAAAGGAAAACTGAAGTAACATTATACAGTTTCACTTAGTGAATGTTTCACTTATCACCCAAGTTGCTAATTGTGGTTGCTAAATGAAAACCTGTAAACTTACTTTTGTCGAATTATTATTTTTCTTCATCATTAAATAATCATAATGGTTGTAACTATAGAGGTTATGTACTATTTTAATAAGGTAACTAATGACCAAATTTGTGGTCATTTCCCCCTCAAAATTATATGACTTGGATTTGATCCATATTGTGCAGTGTAGGGGAGATATTAATTATCTTACTACTGAGCCCCAGCAATTTAGTATGTCAAAAAGTGGTCTGTTTGGTGCAAACTGCATTGTTCAATGCAAACTACACACACACATCTTAAATTGGGATTACAACATGCTGTAAAACATTCCCTAAGGTTATGTTACACTTCTACACTAAAAAAAGGTTGGTGGGGAGAGGGGAAATCAGCAGAAATGGCGACTTTCCAATTGATGCTAAACAATTCCCAGCAGAACCAGCAATGTAGGATGAGGCTTGGGAGTTTTAACAGTATGATGGTTCGTCATCCTTGCTTTTTGAAATAATGTGTAGTTTGACCCTAGGATTGGAGTTGGGGGTTTCCAAACCAGCTGGAGCCCTTCCAGCTCTCAGTTTGGACACTGAATACTGTGCATCAGAGAGGAGGAAAATGTACCAAGGTAGGCAGAATGTTGTACACAATTGTACCTCCTTCTATGAGGCTATTGGTTTAAATATTCTGTTGTCCTTGAGACAGCTGCTGCAGCCTCTGCACACTGACATTATGGAAGAGAGATTATAGTAATTCCTACCCTGTTGGGAAAAGAAGGAAATAGATATTTCTTTTTTTTTTAAGGTGGAAATTCACATTTTCTGCTACTCATTGAAGGACCAGGAAAACAGTGCAACTCAGTTTTTCCACAGATTCTGCTGTATGGCATTGCTCCCAGTCCTAATGGTTTGCTTGCTAAGAATTTGGGGGCTCGGTTTGCTACTATGAGGATTTCATTAGGCCAAGATTATTAATTTTCCTGCCTTCCAATGGCCAGAGATGAGTGAAACCTCCTGTAGAGAAGAACCCACAGAGATCTGTTTCCCGGAACCCACAAGAGAGTTTTGGAGCAATGGGAAGCCATGGGAAATGGTTGCTCTCTCAGCCTTTCTCGTATAGTTAAAGACATGTTTCTTTCTAGACATCTTTCTCTCTGCCTGTGTTATCCACAGCTTGCAACAATCCATTACATAAAGCACTGTGAATTTAGTAGGACTAAACCTAAATTCTACAGTATGTGATACAGGCAAACTCCAACAGACCGGTCTGGCTAGTACTATTAGTTGGGGGTTTTAAATCAGTTTTAAATTTTAATCTTTAGTTGTTTTAAATTTTAAATTTCTAATTTTCACATTAGGTTTTTAATTGTGATCAGCCACCCAAACTAGTTAAATTTTAATTTGTTTTTAAACTGTTATTTATTCTGTGTGTTTTAGATGGCTGTACACTGCCTTGAGTCCTTCGGGAGAGGGGCGGTATAAAAATTAAATAAATAAATAAATAAACTTTACAGTCAAAGATTGCAAGGTATAATGTCTTCATTGTTAACTGACTGCTGCTTCTCTTGTACTGAATCCCAGAAGAGTTTGGAATGCAAACAATTAACAATTCACACTTGATGTAGAAAAAAAATGGGACATTTGTACTTGAGCCTCAGCAAGCCAACCCAACCAGATATTTTCTCTCTTTTGAAACTTTGAAATGTATATATATTAACGGAGAGGTTCTCCATTCACTCCATCACCACTCATACATGGTGGTACCATTAGGGGCATAGAATCTCCAGTAGGCGCTTTGCATGTGCCTCTGTACATGCCTTCATAAAATCTTTTTCAGGGATGAATGGATTCAAGACATTGTCTTCATTTATGGAACTTTAGTGTTTTAGTGTTGCTGCTTCTCTTATCAGCATCACCCTTCCCGTTCTCCCTCTTGAGACAGTGGAGTTTTGAAAATGTGGAGTTTCAAATATAAAAAATAATGCAAAGGGTTCTTCTGCATGGCCCACTACCCACCCACGAGAGACAAATCCCTGTAACAAAATCCTTTATAACATTTCAAGAGTGATTTGCCATTGTCTCCTCCCTTAGGGCTGAGAGAAAGTGACTAGTCTAAAGTCACTAAGCTGATTTTGTACCTAAGGCAGGACTAGAACTCCCATTCTCTCTGTTTCTATTGATGCCTTAACCACTACACCAAAGTAGTTCTCATGTGCTGCAGAATTACTATTACTAAAGGGAGTTGTTTCTTTACTACTCTACTAGTCCTATCCACTCTAATGTGGATAGGACTAGGACTAAGAGCTGTGATGGTGCAGTGGTTAGAATGCAGTATTGCAGGCTAACTCTGCATTCCATTGCCAGGAGTTCAATCCTGACCAGCTCAAGGTTGACTCAGCCTTCCATCCTTCTGAGGTCGGTAAAATCAGGACCCAGATTGTTGGGGGGAAATATGCTGACTCTGTAAACCACTTAGAGAGGGCTGGAAAGCACTATAAAGTGGAGTGCTATTGCTAGGACTATTGTTCTGCTTCATTACTAAAGCCCTACTGGCATCCTAAGGGTGGTCAGCATTTTTTATGCCAACAAACATTCCCGCTCAAACTGAATTGTTATTATGAATACTCAAATGTATCAGGGGGAATGGAGTTACCCAAATCTGGATTTCAGTTTATGAGCACTCCAGTAGAGTGTGAGAGGCTAAGAAGGATGCAGTTTGAGAAGGGAGTGGGAAGTTGGCGAGGGGCTGATCAGCTACAGAGTCAGGGGAGCAGGAGCTGCCAGCATTTTGTGACTCACAGGCTGGGAAACGCTGGCAAGCGTGAGAGAGATGAGGCACGGGGCTCTGTTCTCAGGGAGATGCAAGCCAAAAGGCTGCACTCGGGCTTCTCAAACAGACTTGGTCTGGAAACGGCAACTGTTCCCCCCCCCTTCCTATTTCTCCTGTCTCCTTGGCAGATTAGCATGAAAGGGCAACTGTTCTGCCCCAAGATGGCATCAGGATTTGTGAGGCCTAATGCAAGGGGAAGGATTATTTTCAGCAACACAGCCTGGCCTGCAAGTATTATCAGTATGCCACACAGCTGGAAGAGGTGAGGGCAGTGGGGGGAAAACAGCACGGAAAGAGTACGGTAACTACTGCAGCTGTCTGAAGCAGCACTGGCCAGTTAAGAGAAAAACCTGTGGGCTGTGTGGAATGTTGTGTGGTCCGAGACTGGGGAGCTGAGTGGGTGGGTAAGCTCTGATTGCATGACAGCCAATTACCTGATTGGACATTAGGACTGCAAACAGAGCTGATTTTTGAAGAGGAGGATGCAGAAAATATTCTCTGTAGCTAGAGGATGGGGGAAGGCTTTTGATCTGCTATTTGTTACATCATTACTCTAGATGTCAGGTAGACTGTAAGGAAAGAAGATTTCGACTCTGCTGAACTTGCAATCTGGCTGCAGTTTCATAAACTGGCATTTTTCCCTAAATCATATGTAAAAGCATGCCTTCCTCTGTATGCGTTTACTGGTGTTTGGCCTTCAGGTGGAATAAGTCTAGTGCTGTAGATTTTAATTTATAGCATTTTTTAAAGCTATGTTCCTACGCTAGAGGTTCAATTTGGAATAGGAACAAATATCCTTTGTTCTCTCCTCTTTTACAGGGTGTCTTCCTGAAGTTACAATCAAATCAAATCTATTCTTCCATCTCTGAAAACTGCAAAACTGCAAAAACCAGTTTTTATTTCGGAAAAAAATCACGAAGATATAAAATATCCACAGATAAAAATTTCCTTAGTGATGTTTTTTTATCTTTTTAAGAGCCAGGGTGTTGACAGTACAGTAACATATCCCTATCCCCTGTATTTTCTCTGACATACTTTCACTATTACTTTTCTATGAATGACATTTTATCTGCTTGGCTTTCTAAAATATATTTGTGTGTGTGTGTACACATACACACACACACACACACACACACACACACACACACACACATCTGTACCAAAGAAAGTTGGAATTTTTTTGTGTATCTCTATACACACACACACACA
>JANHFJ010002445.1:981641-992094 GCA_032468195.1 Cerberus rynchops
TAAGCATTTCACTGCATATCGTACCATGTATGACTGTGTATGTGACCAATAAATTTGAAATTGAAATTGAAATTGAACTTGGTTGGTCTCGTAAAAAAAACCCCAACCTAATAGTTAAATAAGTACTTGAAATTGAGTTGCAGTATAATTTGAACTGATTTCCCAGTTTTTGCACAATTAATCAGAAAGATATGGCTCTTTGTCTATCATTGACTCATCTGAACTACTGTTGAGCTTTATACGAGTTGCTGGAATGAGTTCAGTATTTTTATAGGGCAAATATTGCTATCTTCTTGTGGTGTATCATCTCTATTCATGTGGCATACAAAAGGTAGCATCAATTACATAAGTTCTTTTACATTGTAGGTTTTATATCACATTGTGCCAAAACTATATCCTTCTCCTCTTAACAGCAACCCCTAGTCAATCTGGTATTTCCTATGTTGATTTCCTGCTTGCTGACATTGCAAAAATGTGTTATTTGGTAACAAGATTCCTGCAGGGCATCTCTAGTGGAAAATAAGATGGATTGCTTTGTATGCTTTTCCAATGTTTATTTACCAGGACTCTTTTCTATTCCTTTTCTTTTACCTTGTTGATTGCTTGCTATAAGAATATAATAAAACTTAAATTGAATTGGCTATCAGTCACAGTTTCTATCAATTATAAGGTTCAACTGTGCTCCTTCATCCTGCTCAACAGAAATATCTAACAGGACCCAAAGCGTCTTTTCAGGAAAGACTGAGACAAAACAGGATTTGAGTAGTTCTGCCTTTTTATTATTTCATCATAGCATTTTGCCATTTTTATTCACTTCCTTTTATTTTGAACAAATTTGAAGGAGAGCTTTTTGTTATTCAGATAGTTTTAGCTTCCTACCATCAGCTCTACATTTCTAGGTTACATATAGCTAACCTTCCCCAGTGACTCGTCACAGTTTCTATTTCCTGTGTGTGTATATGTATTTCAGATTTACTGAGCCTCTTTTGCAGCTACACTGGTGTCTTCTAACTCCCCCCGCCCTTGTTAGAATATTTCAATTGCATTTTTAGTATTTCTTCTTTTAGGAACTCGTATCCATCTTGACCTCTCCTTTTTCTTTACTTCTCCTGCCATGAGATGTTGTCCTTGCTCTCTAGTATATTGAAATCTTTTTTTCTTGAGGTCCCAAGAAGTATGTTTAATTATATTCAGTTTCCTTTAAAATAAAAAATTCCAGCTATGCACAGTCAGTTTCCTGCTACAACTACTATCTTACTAACTATACTTATTCAGATAAGTTGTCCCTTCTGGCTAGTATCAAGTTTTTTTTTAAAAAGGAATTATTTTATGCCTTCATTTATCCTCTTTAGGAGAAACTTGTCCACACGACAAATCTTGGACATTCTTGAAGACACCATATTCAGAACTCTCCTAACAGAAATCAGGAACTTAAAAGTTCCCTTCAATACAGGTAGTTCTCACTTACTGACTGCCTTGTTTAGTGACTGTGTGAAGTTATGATGGTACTGAAAAAGCTTTAATGACTGTTCCTCAAACTTGCAGCTATCAGAGCACCCCCATAGTGACATGATTGTGATATAGCCACATTACGACTAGTGAGCATTTACAATAGTTATAGCATCCTGCAGTCATGATCCCCATTTGCAATCTTAACACCCAGTGGCAGACAAAGTCAATGCAGAAGCCACAGGAAGTCACAAGTTGTTGGTCACATTTATTTATTTATTGTCAATATTTATATACCGCCCCCTGTCCCAAAGGACTGGGGCGGTGCACAGCCAATAAAATACACAAATAGATAATTTAAAACCAATTAAAATTAAATTAAACTAAACTAAGGCCGATTGAATCAAGATTTAAAAATTTTTTAAATTAAGACAATTTAAAATGCATTAAGAAGCAATTTAAAACCAATTTAAAATTTAAAATCCCCACCAATGGTACTAAGCCAGACCGGCTTGTTGAAACATAAAAGTCTTCCTGCTGTTGCACTTAATAACCCATCATGATTTGTTTAATAACCATAATGGAACTGACATCATAAGAGTGGCCTATTCATGTGACATTTCCCTTAACAGCCACATTGCATAGTGATGGAGTGAACAATTCCAACTGTGGTTGGTTAGTGAGTACTATCTTTACTACTTCCTGCTTCCTTGAGAAATCTGCAATTTCTTTTTGGAAAGCCTCATCAACATTTTTTTTCTTGGTTGCTTAGAAGATGATAGACATCAGCTACAGCATTGCTTTTATTTATGCTAGACTTACTTAACCCAGATGCTCTTTTCAGTTTTACTAACTCTGGGTCTTTTTATTTTACAGTGCAATTCCTCTTCCTTTTCTATTTTCCTCTCTTCCTTCTGAATACATTCTTCAGCCATGGGAATCATCCCATTAGGTCACCCCTGCATTTATTAAATTCTGTAAGATGAACTGGAAGGCTTATTAAACAGACTTAATTAGGTGAGACTAACAGCAAGGAATCTGGGCCTCTTCAGCAGTTACTTAACCGTAATTCCTAGCAGCTCCACCCAGCAAGGTTAAGAAACTGCAGAGAAAGATTGACTTGCTTCTCAACAACATTTGGAGGATCACTAATCCATTACCCTGAATGCCTAATGCAGAAAAAGGTGCAGGTCACAGTTAAAGATGAGATAGGGAACAAGAGCTACTGTGTGCAGGGTATGTCAAAATTTTCAACTTTCAATTTCTAAACATTAGGGGTACTCAAAAGTTGTGACATTGGTTACTTTAATCTAATTTAGATGTGCTTGGTAAATAACTACATAAATATAACTTTTTTACATTTTTTTTGTTTCATATTACACAAGCCAGCACTAATTCAGTTTGTTCTCCCTCCCTCCCTCTCTAGCATTAAGCGGAGTACATCGCTTCCTCATAAAGTTAAGAATGAAAAAGAGAAAAAAAACACCTGACATTTTTGGAATTGGTCAAATTGGAATATAACTGTAGCTGCTGAAAGGCTTGAATATGCACCCAAATAAATGCTGGTTTTAAAATCCTTTTTTGCCCCACAAAAATTTGGTATAACCCAAGCACTTTTTTCCTACTCTAGACAGCTGCCTAATCTTTTTCATTACATTTTCATTATAAACTTTGCAGATGTTTTTTTTATTATACCAGACAACACCGTTTGAAGAAGAAAACCTCTCTTTTTATTACACGTAGCCCTTGACTTATGATCGCAATTAAAACCAGAATTTATGTTACTAAGTGACACAATTGAGTTCTGCCCCATTTTATGACCTTTCTTGCCACAGTTGTTAAAGTGAATCACTATAGTTGTTAATAACCTGGTTATGTGAATTTGGCTTCCCCATTGACTTGGTTTGTCAGAAGATCGCAAAAGGTGATCACATAACCCTGGGACACTGCAACTGTCATAAATATGAACCAGTTGCCAAGCATCTGAATTTTAATCACGTGACTGTGGGTATGCTGCAACAAGTGTGAAAAACAGTCATAAGTCACTTTTTTCAGTGCTGTTGTAACTTCGAACTGTCATTAACTGAATGGCTGTAAGTTGAGGACTACCTGTACTGAATAAACAGGTAAAAGATCTTTGCGGGGAAATGCCAGAGGTTTATTTCTTCAAAACTACAAATAATTTCTGATTACTACAGTTCACAGGGGACTCTATAGTTCTGCGACCTATATGAAGCACCAAATTAGATCTCCATTTTGAAAATATGCATGTCATACTTTTGTATGTATTCTGCAGCCATGAGTTTTTTTGTTATTGTTTTTGATGCAATTTATATTATTAAATTATTCCCTAACACACACACACACCTCCATCCAGTTGTGGCTGCATTCTTGTTAGAACTGAGAAAGATAATCTAGATAAATCAGGGCCAACATTTGGATCACAAGGCCAAAATGATCACCACTAAATTAATGCCTCATTCAATCCATATAGTGTAGAAAAGTGAAAGGGATTAATTTTGAGTAGTTTTTTTATATATTTGACTGTAAAAAGAGAGAGAATCTGAACTAGACTGTACTGTTTCTCTGTGTCATGTAATATATATGGGTATGTGGGTATATGCATAATTTTGTATTTATTTATTTATTTGTTTTGTCATGTTTATATAGTGTATATTGGAGGTAGTGACCCTTTGAGAGCTATATGCAATGAAATTTCATTTTAATCTATGCCTATTAGTGTACATTTAAAGTGACAATAAAGATATTCTAATCCATTTTAAGGAGAATTACTCTATTTTTTTTTCAGGGAATGGCTTCAGCAGATGGACAGGAACATCCCCCTCCTTTTCCTCCAGACTTTTCCTCCCTTTTGTTTATACCACGAGATTCTAAATATTTCTTACATCTAGACTAGCACCACGACAAAGCCTGCGAGCCAAAAGGTCTCCAGTTTCAAATCTAATCTCCATCACAGATTTACCAGATTGTCTATTGTCAAGCCTTTACTTCTTTTCAACTCTTCCTTGCAAGATGAAATATGAAATCATCATCACTTTGATCACTAAAAAAAGTTTCATAAGCAATATTTAAAGTACGGTTAGCAACAATAGGCCTCACAAAACTGCAGATGAGCACGGCTATTTTTTTATTACTTCAAATCCCATGAGCCATGAAGACATTTTCCCATTTGTTCATCAGATTTATTTATTTACAGGCTTACAAATGAATGAATGAATGAATGAATGAATGAATGAATGAATGAATGAATGAATGAATGAATGAATGAATGAATGAATGAATGGAGATATAAGATATAATAACAAGCGACTGATATCAAAAAACAAACTAACCGAAGAAGCTCGACTACCCCCTTTCTCCAAAGCCTGGGAAAACAACAAAGTCTTCAGCAGTTTGAGGAAAGTCAAAAGGGTGGGAGCAGTAGGAAACTTTGTTGGGCCACAAATAAACTCCTAGCTCCTTAAATCTGTCCCAATAGGATACTATGGTCAATGATATCAAAAGCCACTGTGTGATCAAGGATCCCCAGGATGGATGCTCCACCATCCAGGCTCCATGCTGTTTATGTACTGGATTGCCAGGCTAAAACCTGACTGAAACATATCAAAGATAATCCTCTTCCTCCCCAGGTCCTTTGGAGTTGCAGAATGTATAGAAGATGACCCTGGCAGAAATATGCAAGAATTGTTATATAGGCAAAAGGGATTAAAACACATTTGAACAATACAAAATTTGGAAATGACTCAGGCAGACAGCTCCCTAATTAGGAAACTGGGGAAGGTATAGTTATTATAGCCAATCTCAGTAAAGAGATTAGCTTTCCTGTGGAGGTGATTTCCTGCTCTGGTCTGCATAGCAGGGCTGACAGGAGCTGAAGCCACCTTCTTCAAAAATGGAGGAGTTGAAGACTGGATCTAAATTATCCAAGATGATTGGGTCCAGTGATGACCTCCTTAAGGAGGTGGTGCACCATAGTCTCTTTAAAAGCTGGAAGAACTAATCCATCATGCAGAAAAGCAGACAACACAGCATGGGCCCAACCATGCCCATTAGCCACCCAGAGTTGCTTCGATAGTGAGATGAGCGGCATATAAATTTAATAAATAAAATAAAATAAAATAATGAAATGAAATGAAATAGTGGCATTAACAGGTTTGGTTCTAACCAACAGGTAGCCAAGTTCACAACTGGAGAATCATGTCCACTTCCTTAGGAGTCACAGAGTCAAACTCCCTCTACTTTATTCAAAATTATAATATTATTATATACGTTGCTCTACTGAAAGCTGAAGGAATTGCAAGAGAAACTTCCAGTTTAACAAAACCAACCAGCTTGTGTTTTTTTCAATTCTTTCCAAGAGTAGTGACAGAAGTAACATTACCAGTATAAAAAACTCAACAGCATTTGTGCATGCAAAATGTTTCAAATCTGAAACACCTCAAATTCAAAATGCCTCGCTTTGAACTTGGAACTTGTGAGTCCAAAACAGCTTTTTTCAGACTTGACACTCACCATTTCAATCATCTTGGAAATATTTTGAGCTAGAAATAGCTCTGGAAATCTTTCCACAATTATCAAAACAGTCTGCTTCAAATTTGAAACAACTGTTTCAAACTTAAACCAGGCTATTTCAAAATTGTAGCTACTCAAAATTCAAACCATTTTGCCCAGCCCTGTTTAAGTTGCTACTGCCTTCTTTTCTGACATTGGACACTTAAGGGGAATGCTAGAAACATTCATTATGACCCTTATGTCTTTGAGATTATGCAAAACCCTGCAGCAACCCGCCCCCCAAAATCTATGGGAACTTTATCACTCTCTACCCAATGCATCTCATCAAATCTGGTCAGCCTTCACATAAACACATGAACAGCCATTCTTTTTTCCCAAGACCCTTGTGAATTATGCGTCCTCGCTAAGTTTTTGAAGAGTCCACTGGAGTTGTGCAGCCATTAAATTTAAATAATATATTATAAATAATGTATAATGCTTATGGATTATAAATATATAATTATAATGTATAAGTATTAAATATTATTTATAAGTATATGTTGTTATCATTATGTTAATAAATAACATGGTTTTTTTATTTTCAGAGTTAAAGGAAACAACAACTTATTCTGTCCCTGAATAAGGTGTATATTTTTACATTATCAGCATTTCCAATCAGCCCTCACAGGGCAGTTGAAAAGTCATCCATAACCATCTTCATTTCTGACCATCTTCAAACCCCCATCAGGCAGAAATCTAAAGAAAGGTGATCTACTATACTGAAGGACTGAGAGGTGCTGTGATTGTACAAGGCCCAAAGTACCGTATTTCTTCAATCATTTTCAAGGGATCGGTTGCTATGGAGATGGGGCAGGTTAATGCTAAACAGTGCAGAAGAAAGAGACGGATACCAGGAGCAGGACATTGGACCTTATAGGGGGCACAGACAGAGAAAAAAATATATCAAGGCTGGTCTGATCCCGTACTCAAAGGAAGAATGAGAACCAGTCCTCTCCCCCCACCCCAACAGAGAAAATCCACAAGGCTTCAGAACTGTGGGACTTCAAAGGCAACGACTAGCTCTGCAGTGATTTACTAGAGCATAGAGTCAAAATTAAAGTGACTCTGATCCCTCAGACAGATGCTATTTAGTTATCTAGTTATTTATTAAATTTATTGGCTCCCCATCTTACTAAAGAGAAACTAGTTAAT
The DNA here is from genome assembly GCA_032468195.1 of Cerberus rynchops. Lineage (NCBI taxonomy): Eukaryota > Metazoa > Chordata > Lepidosauria > Squamata > Homalopsidae > Cerberus > Cerberus rynchops. Next base: position 988,815 of record JANHFJ010002445.1, read on the forward strand.
CAGTGACGTCCAGTGAAAAATCCCAAAATCATGCAAAATACCACTATGGAAGGGTTCTGCTTAGATACCCACAGTACCTAATTCGGTCTCTATATTCAATTCACAAATTCATCATTCAATTCTGGTGAGGAAGAACTCAGCTATAGATCTGGGACATTATCCCTTCATGGCCGAAAGTGGCTGCCATTGTTTTGTTTTTTTCTGCTCCTGAGAATTTGTGATTCAGCAAGATACAGCCAAGAAGATGCCGAATGAGTGTGTTTTTGTATATATACATAAACATGTGCACACATGCAGACACACATATATTTAACATCTCCTGCCAGTCCTGCTTCTATCAAGCCTTGTACTTAAAAGCTTTCCATTTTACTGGATTAGAAATATAGCCCCAGCTATAAATTTAACCTAGTCGCCTATGAGGAAGACAATATGAAGCTCACCAGGGAATTTAGGCTTGCTTTCATTGATTAGAAGCTCTAAGGCCTGTTCTAATGGCCCAACCCCTCCCCTCCTTGTACCTGCTCCAAAATTTCAATGACTGAGCTTCCCCAGCTCCTATTATCTGAAGCAGGCTGTCAAATTACCTCTCTAAATCACAATCTCAAGTAGCTGAGTTAAGGATGTATCACAGCTCTGTGATAAAACATATATCTCCAGCACTAATGTTACAGATTTGTTCGCTGGATGCACTAATAAATAATGTTCTGGAGAATCACCATTTCCTGAGGTGAAATAAATATTGGCAATCTTTTGGGACTTTGGACCTTAAGAGCACATCATGACCACCATAGAAATGGGGTTGAATCAACAAAAAACTGTCACAGGAGGAATGGCTAGTCACAAGTTATACACTGACCAGAAGGTAAACATCACTACTTTAAAAGCGAACATCCTGGGAGGTATTACTGCTGCTAGGAATTAGAATGTTCCCTTGCAGTTTACATTTCTCTTTTTATGTGTTAGATTTACATCCATCTTTCCTTCAGGAGTTCAAGACAGCCCAAATAACACTTCCTCATCCATTTTTATTCCCACAACATCCCTGTGAAGTGATGGCTGGATTTTGAGAAACTAACTACTCCATAGTCATCTTGGGAGCTAGTATGTGAGGTCTAGTACCTTGGTCTTCCCATTCCTAGTTCCACACCTTAATCAGCACACCACAGTGCTTTTGTTTCTTTCAGGATAGCTGGCCGTACTATCAGATAAAGCCTTAGGCTGCAATCCTCCACACATTTATTTTCTTAAAATACTTATGTGGAAATAATAACGGTGCCTGGGGCTGGTACTCTGCTTTTGCAGTGTGTCTGTTTTTCATTTTAAAATAATTTATAACAATTTAAGCAAATAAAGTCCAATGGGACAAAAATCCTGAAGGGTACAAAGAAAATGCCCACCAGATCATTCACTGCTGGCATACTGACATAGGACTGGGTGAGTTGCACTGTCAATTTCTAAAAGCTTCATATAATTTTATCCCACTACTTTACAAGACAATTTCCCATCATTTTAACCAGCAGGCCCTGAGTTCTAGTCCAGATTTAGGCAAGAAATCTCTTTTAGACCCAGGAAGCAAGCAAGGGCAAACCACTCTCAAATATCTTACCAAATAAACTGCAAGGACTTGTCTGGGCAGTCTCTAGAAGTCAACCCTGACTCAAAAAGAGCAAAATATCAACACACTCATCCTTCAAAAACTTTAAAATACTTGGCTCCATAGCAACACATTCTCAAGCGTATGTGTGTTTATAGCCACATTGTCCAGGAATCTTGTTCTATTGATGCTTGGAAAAAAAGCCTATGCAGTAGAAGGGCTTCCTTATTTGCAACCTCATTCCATTTCTTGCATTCCTATTAGTTACATGACAGCATATCAAATAGTGGGGAAAGTGTTTTCCAGAGTTCCTGAATAAATCAAAGCAGTTCTTAAATTTGCCAATCATTTCTAGCAATTAAACACCATGCCCGTAGTAACTGCAATAGTTTCTTGTTTGAAATAAAAGTCCAGAGAAGAGGCTGAAGCTGCCAAACTGGATTTGGGATACAAATGCTAAATAATAGGAGAGATTTCCCATTTTTTAAAAAAATCCTCATTAAGAAATATAGTCAACACCATTTGCAAACCATTCCAGAGAGAATCCAAGAACGTGAGGCATCTTCCTCTTTCAAAATAGAGCATGTCAGGTAACTTCCCTTCATGTGGATGTCTTAATAGCAGATTTTTTAAATCTTAAATTTTGAAAGGTTTCATAATGACATTGTTCCATTAAAAAAAAAAAAAAAAACCACTGCAGGTTTTATCTCCCCTTTAGAAGAAGCCATTTGGCTATTGTTTGTGTAATGCAGCAACCTCAAACTCGGTCACAGTGGGATAGCTTGCAGCTATGATATCCATGAAGGAGGGCCCTAAAGTGCTTTTATGGCTAGCCGTAACCTTCTCAAGTCATCAAAATGTGCTCAAGGAATCAGCAAACTGAATGAAATTGACCTACCCCTGCTGTTGTGCTATACTGTAGTACCAGAAATTTAGCTTCTGCAAGTGGTTTGGGGAGACCCTTGAGCACAATTCCATTGACACTGTTCCATGACAAGCACATTTTGCACAGATTAATTAAAATATAAAAAAAACTAAATGAAGGCTAGATTTGCACAAACTGGTAAGGCCAATGCCCGCTAACTGATTCATGTAGGAACATTCCTTCCCACTTGGTTTCACCTACCAGCACACTCAGCTCGTCCAGAAAAAGTTTCGCATTTGTTTCAAGTACTGAACTGCAGTTCCTTTTATCCTTTTAGCAGTTAATACTTATAAGAAAGAGACAGCCTGGTTTACAAGCTTGCCAATAAAGAGTTGCTATAATGTATTGATTTCTTCTATGAACGAGAAAAGCCAAACTGACCAAATGGGCCACCTACATGGTTACAGAAAGTCTTACTTTACTTTTTATTAAAAAGATCATCACTGTTTTTAAACATAGTTGACCACATGAAAAGTTATATTAAAAGGAGACGATTAAAAGAAGACAATCTCAGATTCAAATACCTCCAAGTTTCTTTCAGTCTCATAAAAAGATTAAAAAAATATATGAAACAAATTCTTTCAGCGTGTATATCTGCAAAAGGAAACGGAAAATCTAGGTGTGTTTTGTTGGTAACAACCATTGCTGGTGTAGAGGGTCATGTAGATATAATAACTGTACTTATTTTTTTGTGAGGAATACTTGGTTACCCAAATATGGGAGAGAACAACTTTAGTTCCCTTTTGCCTTTCAGCTCATCT
>JANHFJ010002446.1:230711-241181 GCA_032468195.1 Cerberus rynchops
TATAAAACCCACCCGGAGGCCCTGGACTGGACGTAAAAAGTGGACATGTCCGGGCAAAAGAGGACGCTTGGTCACCCTAGGCAAACTCGATGTCATTGAGGGCCAAATCAGGGTTGTGTTTGATCTTGAGGGGCCAGGATGGGTGTGGCCAGGGTGGGTGTGGCCAGCTCAACATCACTCGTGTTGGGGGTGTCTGTGGTGGCCCAAGTGCTCTACCAGCGAAACAGGCTCCCGAGCTCTGTTTTCAGCTGCCACAGCCTCCTACAACCCTCTGCCAGAAGAGCTGGCAGAGGGTTGCAGGAGGCTGTGGCAGCTGAAAACGGAGCTCGGGAACCCATTGGCAGAAGCACCATGGGCCAGTCCTTCACTGTTTCCATGGTGGCCTCATGGGCCAGATCTAAGTAACCCGTGGGCCACATCCGGCCCCCAGGCCTTGAGTTTGATACCCCTGGTGTAGGGGAAAGACATTGAGAAACAAGAAAAAGGATTTGAAGCTTTAGGAAATAGAAACAAATTTCCTTTTTGTCATGATTATTCTTCTTTAATAAGCATTCTGCTGAAACCTTTAAAACTCTGAGTCTTTAGTGTGGAAACAGACAATATAGCTCACAGGAGTAAATTTTAACTATTTCCAGGGCTGTAGTTATCTAAAGTGATATAAAACACCTTAAAGAGTATTAAAGCAAGAAGATTCTAAATGATTAGGAGTCAGTAACGTATTAAGTCCAAGACTAGTCTTACTAACTTCTCCTTGACCTCATCCATAAGTGGAAAAGCATGTAGGCATGTTACCAATAATATGCATAAAAGTGTATACATGTATAGAATTTAATAGCTTCCAGAAATTACTGCAGCTGTTCCTGGCTAAATAGAACTTTTCCCCTGCCTCCTTCTGTTTTTTTTTTCTGATGGATGAAAGGTAAAAAACAAATTCCCATTTACCAATTTATCTATGGGATGGTTGTGCCATCCCAAAGATTCAGCACTTAGGAAACAGCTTGTTACCTAAAATCATATTTGGGATCAAGAATTGAAAAACACTAAATTCTTCTATAACTTTCGAAGGCTTTCTCAAAGCTGCTGAATGATAAACTGGCATCTACGTCTATTTATTTTTTGTTTTCTCTTTCTTGAGGTTGGCTTGCACAGTACATAGTCAATGGGGCTGTTATTCCAGAATTTCATATAGCAAATATTAATTACTTTAAAATGCTACCCAAGGTAGGGTTATGAGACATCAAGCAAAAGGAGGTCAAAGTACTCCTTTTTGACTTCATGTCCAGCAGGCATGCTTTAAAACTAAATATTGTCCAGCTTTTTGAGTGTCTTGGTTGTTCTTTGGAGGGGGGGGAAGGTATTTTTGGACTGTTTTCACAATGGCAGTCATTGAAACTGTTATGTATTGTGACCTTGTAAATTGCTTCTCTCTCTGTCACCAAACTAATACCCTAAATTTACAATATTTAATTCATTTCCCAATTCCAGCAATCAGGTTAAATCCAGACCCTTCAAATCTATGATTACTGTAACCAGTAGATCATACAACTTGTCACATTTTTCTACGGTGAAAATTTAAAAACTTGTCATCACCAATTCTATATTATTGCTAGCATCTGTTCTTCAAAATAAAGATTTGCTGGAAAATATTGTGATTAAAAAAACCAGTCTTTCTGATGGTGGAAAAAGTGATTTCATATACATGTTGGCCTAAATATATATATTTTTGCATTTTTTTTGCTGTAATTTTTGAATTGGGTGCTGAGAAAGTTAAATAAGTTAAGGAGAAACAGTTAAAGGAGAACAGTTTGTTCTCCTTTGCAATTGTTCATGTCTTCCTTTGCCTGTTCAGATATCTGGTAACCCTAGCCAAAGAAATCCTTGATAGATAGCTCTGTAATAGTAACAATATTGGTTCCTTCACTGATAGAAACAAATCATCCTCAAGCTGTGGAAGATAATATTTATTTCGGCCCTGCCATCATTGGCTTTCATTGCTTTCACCCTGTTTCATGTCATTCTTACTGAGTCATTCTTAAAATAGCCAACCTAGCTAAGATTAAGTGTGTCAGAAGAATGGTTATCTTCTGTATGGACTTCTCCAAACATTTTGTGAAGCCTGTCTGGGTTCAACAATTTAATCTTCCTTGTATATTTCTCTGTGTGTGCTGTCTTTGTGAAGTTTATGCTTTAGAGAGACAGCTTCTCTCTTTTGAGTCCCAGGAAAGATAGTCATTTATGAATTGTTTGGAGATCAGCACAGGAAGTCCAAGTAAACGTCTTGGTGGGAGTCATTTGGATCATTTTAAACTCTAAACTGGACTTTCTTTGCCTGGTGGATAAAATTATCAGGAGGGCCTCAGTGGGGGAAACTGACCTAGGGAGACTTTTGATGTTAGATATTAAGGCTTCCCCCGAAAATGATGCATTATAAATTTTTTAGCAACAAAGAAGGGGACCGATTCTTATTTTGTTTTAGTTTACTGTAGGAGTTATTATGGAGAATACTACCAGTGTCAAACCTGTTACGGCAGAATAAAACTGAAATTTCTCACTTGCTGTTCAGATTCTTGTTTAAATAAAATTATTTCGGGTAATTCATCATGGGCTGGGACAATTATTTGTTATTTTACTACATTTACAGTACTTTATTTGGCTCTACTGCTGCAATTATACAAACATAACCCTACATTTTTGTTTGTTCTGTATTGAAAACAAAAGTACTGATTTGAATAAATGTTGATTTTTTAAATTAAAATACTGTGGTACTACATTGTATTTTTGTCTAAAGAACAGCTTTTTTTCCTTTTGCATATATCTCAGCACATGGTAGCGGCTGGTGGCTGAACCTGTCTTAAGCTGAGTAGGTTAGCGCCTGCGTAATAACTTAGATAGGAGACTACCAAGGAGTACCAAAGATACAATTTTGGGAATTTAAGGGACATCCTGGAAAATGAAATGGCAAACCAGTTCTGTGTTGCATGGATATGTAAAGTCACCAGAAATTGTTCTCCACTTATGGAGACCGTACAGTAGTGTTTCTTGACCTTAGTCACTTTAAGATGAACCTGACTAGGGAATTCTGGGAGTTGAAATGCCCTGATCTTAAAGTGGCTAAGGTTAAGAAATGTTGCTTTACTATATGATAGGGTTAGGAATAATAGCAATTGTACCCTTTTAAAGCCATGGAGAAGGTTTCTTTTAACAGCTGAGTTTTCTTGCCATAGGTGCTCCAGACCCTACTGCAGGAGCCAGTATTGATGATGAAAATTGCTGGCATTTGGATGAGGAACAGGTTCGAGAGCAGGTGAAGTTGTTCCTCTCCCAAGGAGGGTACTATGGCTCTGGGAAGCAACTCAATTCCATGTTTGCTAAGGTGAGACATAGATTCCCTTTTCTGTCACATTTGCAAAACTTTTTTACCCTTGAAGTTTTCTAATATTCTATCAATTTGCTTTTCTTTTCTCTATGAAATCAACATTTAGGATTATATCAGTCAGTCTTTTCCAAAGATGGACTTGAACTAGCATGTTAAATTGCATTGGTGCCAAGGAATCAGAAAGAATATTATATCTTATTTGCAATTAGCTTATCATTAGGTATTTCCACTTATGCAAAATTTTGTTTGGATAGTCATTTTTGGTGCTTTCTGATTATTAATTTCACTCAAGGGAGATTTGTCAATCAAACCTTTGTAGTAGAGGTTTTGGTTTTAATAAAGGATTGTAACATAGAAAAGTAATAATGGGAAAAGTGAAACATATAACCTTGTGTTTCTCCATTGCTAGATTTTGCCATATACAGTACATGTATGCAAACATGCACAACCTCATCAATACTGTTTATAATGAGTAAAAATGCTACCGTATACAAAGCCATCTGAACAAGCATGACTTGCTTATGATTCAATAGCAGTAGTGAGTTTTGTTTTTTTAATAATTCTCCGCAGTGTGGGCACTCCAGGTCAGGTCCTCTTTTATGATAACACCCAGAAACTTAAAGCTGGCCACTCGCTCCACTCGGTCTCTATAATAAGCAAGGGCTGGATGTCTGATCTATTCCTTCTATAGCCCACTATAAGCTCCTTGATCTTACTGGTGTTAAGGACCAAGTTATTGTCCCCACACCACGAAAACAGAGTGCAGTCAAGTACAGTCAAGATGGCCTAAATATTAATGATATACATACAAAAGTTGTTTAAAAATTGGCAGGAAATACTTGTATGTATGCATAATTGCAAGATTTATTTTTAAAACTGTTCCAAATATATTGTTGCAATTTTATATCAGTGATTCCTAGATAGATGGAAAGATAGTTAATCATATTTAGAGCAGTATAATTAAGGATATAAGTAGTCCTTTCTGTATTGAACCCATTGCCGTGTAGTCTAGCAGTCTATTCTCACTTTGGACAGCTAACTATAAAAAGAAATTCACTAGCCTTCCTGCAAATAGCCTTATAAGTAGTTACATGTCATCAGGACTAATAGCCACTGACCCCCATAACTGATTTTATAAATGTTTATACTTCATATAAAGCAAAGAATATTGCCGGTGTATACTTCGATCCTTATTCTAAAATGTTCCATCTGGGCATTACACATTTTGAGAAAACACTATTCTAGAACTTAGTGTGTTAGAGAAATTCTAGTTAGATCGAGTGATATGTTCCCTTGCAGAATCCAGCATGCAAGAAATGATAAATGGAATTCTGTAAGCAATTGTATCTCTTGAGCAGGATATGCCTTTTATAATTAAAAATTTCCAGGTATGGTGATTCCACACTTTATTTAGAAAATCTATTCTATAAGGTCTTAGATATGATTTAAACCAAAGCTTCTCTTTCAAATAGAGTTTGCATCAAATTACAAGATTAGACATTTTACTTGGAATTGTTCAGATTTTCTAGAATCCATCATTCTGAGGGATTCAGTCTGAAGTGAAACATCTATTTATTCAGCCATGAGGCATTTTCCCCAAAATTATAGAGCAGTAAAGGAAGACAAACTGATTACTAAGAATTCTCATAATCCAAACCTACATTCCAAGGTATTTTTTGAGGAGGGAGTTTGGAAGTTCAATAATCCACAAAGCATTTGGATTTGATCACTGTTGGAAATGGAGATCTAATTTGAGTATATCCAGCCTGTACTGGCTGGAGAATATAAAAATCGCTATCTGTCTTATCATATTCTTTATTAATGATTCTGTATATCTCTTATACTCAGGAAAAAAAATCTTTCTTTTGCTTGTCTGAATAGCTTTATATTTGTCCAGCAAGGTTTACTCTTTAGAGACATTTTCATAACCATGTAGGCAGCTTGATGATGGCAAGCTTTTTATCATCTTATAAGAAGTACATAATGCCCCTGTCTCTCAAAAATCTGGTTATCTCCATTTCTGTCAGTTGCAGCCATCATGATCAATCAGGATAATCTGAGTTGTAATTTAGCTCCAAATGTATGGTGGGACACTCTATGGGCAAAATGTGGCAAAGACTATGAAGAAACTAACTCATGTCACCCTTAAATCCAATCCCTATATGATTGAAAGTCTGCTTGTCGCCCTCTTTTATCTTAGGTCCGTGAAATGCTGCGCATGAGAGATTCTAATGGTGCTAGGATGCTGACGCTAATAACAGAGCAGTTCATGGCAGATCCACGTCTTGCTCTCTGGAGACAACAAGGAACAGGCATGACTGACAAATGTCGACAACTGTGGGATGAGTTGGGTAAGTCCAGCAGTTTGTAATGCTTGAGGCTAGAAGGAACTCAGATCGGAAAGGCTGTAAGAAAATAGCAGATGATTTACGGTGGCAGCGGGAAACTATACAGAGCTGGGAATAGTGTTATTATATAGGCTATGGGGTATATGAGTTAGTATATGAGTTTGTGTCTGTGTGTTGTGGGAGGGAGAGAGGGAGGGAGGGAGAGAAAGAGAATGGTTCAAAGTCAATTTTAAAATTAGCCTTTCTCCTCAAAAATAGAAATAAAGTAAGTCTCAAGATCTTTCCCGCTATCTGCTAATTGATTCTTTCTAATGGAGATGCCAGGGAAATTTTATATAAAAACAATATGTTCTATAAGTGATCTATAATCTCTCCTAAAAGTAATATTCCTCTTTTCCCAGAGCATATGCTTGCACTGGAATTTAAGGTCTAATGTGGAAAAAAAAAGTTTTTCTTTCATCAACTGCATAAAAATAGATTAATACCCAGAACTTGCCTGAATCTCTGGGTTTTGTGCAGTCATGATAATTTGAGTAGAGCCTGCTAGAGAAATAATATATTTGACCTTAGCTTGCGAATTAGCATTGAGAATCAATATCTAGGAAATTGATGTTGGATGCATATAAACACTTTGAAAAACAGGGGACACATCGTTGAAAGGTTGCAGTAGACCTTGGCATGGATGTAAGATTTTCAAAGTTTTCCATCTCCATCCTTGAATAATCACAATGCATAATTATGTCTGAAAACTTAAAATGAGATTAAACTTAAGTAGAGGCATCAAATGAAGCTTAAATCCCGCACGGACAAATGCTTGCTATCTTGACCAGTCACCAGTATTAACTTCTAGTAGTTCTGAATATTCCAACAAACTTTTTCATTCTGTCCATTGATCTTACTTGAAGGAGTTAAAATTGCGAGGCAAAGACTCCCGATTCTCACCCTGGCTGCCACCATGGGAGAGTGTGACAACTTCAAAGTGATGCAACCAATGAGCAAAGTCCCGCCCTTTTTAAACATGTGTTCAACACATTTTAAAAAGGGGAAGATTTAAATTGAACAGTCATGCTTTTATTATAACATAGATGACCTCCCCTCCTTCCCGCTGCATATGCTCCTATCAACACCAGAAGTAGCAGCTTGGTAAACGAGTGCTTCAAGTGCAGCCAAAAACCTATAGTCTAAAAAAGAAGAAAGGAATCCAGGATTTGAACCTTGGCACTGATACATATAGAAACACACAGGGCACAATTCCTATGTGCTGGCAGAAATTTTTTTATTTTTTATTTTTTGTATGTATGGCTTCCTAGTCCAGTAAAACTGCTTACCTAAATCTTATGTCTGATTGGAAGAAAGAGATTTTTAATCACTATTTTTGGCAAACAGTCCTGTCATTTACCCGTTGCTTTATTTTTATTTCTCTTTCTCTGTGTATAGCTTTTGTAACCAGATGTTCCATTGGTAAAACCATTGCTTTAATCATTCTGATCTTTAGTGCCACATTCTTCATGATTTTGTTTATGTTTTTCATGCCTTCCTCCTTAGCATTAACATGCTCTTTGTTTCTCCAGCACATAGTTTCATAATTTGTGATCTTGGTAAAACCAAATTACCTAATTTTGCCTCACCATCAATTATACATTCAAAACAATCTCAATAGTTCATGCTCAAATAAAAAAGAATCATGACCTGATCTGCTGTAATTTAAATAAAGAGGGCAGGGGATGAAAAGGGAAAGTTTTTATTTCTGATAAAATTAAAACATTGAAAATTCCAGATAAATGTTCTTACATGATTCTCTCAGATGAAACACAAGAGGAAAGCTGGTATTACCATCCCTGAGAAACTTTGAAGCTTTAATCCCATTGCAGTGATATTAAAGATTCGATTCTAATTGAGTTGAAAACAGTTGGATTATATCTCAACCTTAATCTTTGAGCAGCCTAACCTTTATTTTGTTTACAGCTGGAGACCAGAATGGAGAAGAAAATAAAATATGGGGAAAATTGGCTTGTTCCAGGTGAAACGTTAAATGAAACGAGCCTGATATTCTTCTGTTATTTATCTGTTGGCCCTTTTGCTAGAATCTGGCAAACTGTGGTTTTTGCAAACTAGTTGGGAAGAGGAAGAGTGCATCAGCTGGAGGCTGGAGCTTGTAATTCTTTGGCATTACAATTGAACTGAGTAATCATATTCTTTAATTGAGTTGTTACTAGAGTTACAATTATTCTTCCTCCTGATGCAAAGTAGTTTCTCCTTACAGCAGAGGAGTTAAAGACACATATCCACACTTGAGTAGTATTGTCCGGAATATTTGTGCGTAGTTCTAGTCATACATGCGGGATCAGTGAAGTTTAAGAACTGTGCTCCTATTCTTTACCCAAACAATACTATCTCTGCTATTCAAGTTATTATTATTATGGTTCTCCAATGAAATATTTGTGTCTTTTACTCATTTATAATCTGGGTTTTTTTCTCAAAAAAAAATATACAAGGTTACACAGTTATTTTATGTGTATGCATACCAATAGTGACTGAGATTTTGAATGGTTGAAAAATGTGCCAGTTGGGTATTTTATGGGAGTCTATACATTTAAGTGGGAAAATAACTTTAAAAAACACATAGGAAATTAATACAGAACAAGAGGAGAGGCAAGGGTTCAATCAGTTTTGTTTGTAAAGGATAATTATTATAGCTAAAGGTGAACATAGATTTCTGTAAAAGTAATCCTCATTTTACAACCATATAATCTGGTAAATGACCATAATTTTTTGGCCTTTTTCACCATGATCATTAAACAAAGTCAGTGGTGATTAAATGAACACATTATTTGAAATAACATTTTTTGCCGCAAACCACCCCCCCAAAATTTCCAGAAAGTGGCAAATTAACATTGCAAAGTGCAGTCATGTGATTGTGGAATGCTGCAAGACATGCTGATATAAAGGTGACCCAACCAACATGTGGTCATGTGACCAGTATGTGTGTGGGGGCACAACTATTTACAACGGCTGGGTGTGGTTTACTGGCCATAAAGCACCCATTCCATGGGCATTGTAACTTTCAGAGGTCATAAAATGATTGGTTGCAACTTGTAGACTACAAGTTGTGCAACATAAACATGCCTATTTGAACATGGATAAAATGTGAATGCTATAGATCAGTTAGGCCATCTGGGAAACATACTACACTGCAGCATCAGTAAGCAAAACCCAAAATATCTCAAATACATTGCTTTGATACCTTTATACAACAGAACAGAAATACTCATTTATGATCTCATAAACATGTCGTGCAAAAAGGCTGTTTTCATTAAAACTTCAGAAAATATCAATATATGCCCAATAGATCTCTAGTGAGCCCTGATCCGTGTTTTGTATTATCCTTATGTTGACATATTGTTTCCCCTGATGGTAACTGGGACCATATTTCAGAAGAGCATGCAAGGGGAACGGAGCAATTAGAGAATTTTCCATCCCCTGCTATTCATTCCCAGCAGTCTGAGGTAGAGATCAGTTGTTTTGTATAAACCCAGAAAGAAGAGTTTAAAAACCTGCCACCCAGGAGTCAGATCTATGTGTTACTTTATGCTGAGCATTGTGGCTTTATCAAAAGAACTGATTCTTTAAACTGCCAGCTTTGGTGGGGGTGGAGACCCTTCAGGAGCAGACTTGCCAGCTAAGAAACTTCAAAAAAGCCAGATCTGTGAAGTGCTTTTTTATTTTTCAGTATGAGGAGTAAAACTCTTAGAAGCTCAACTATGGCTGCCCTGCATTTATGGTTAGGCTCAAAAAAAAATCCCCAAACCACTCCAGTTCCATAACGAAGGGGAAAGTCTGAGACATATGAAAGAACCTGAGATGCTTAGTAGCAGAGGAGGTTGGGAGTAGCTATTTACAGATCCAGGGCCCTTCCACCTTGCCATTGATTCCCTAAGCATTCAAAAGCATTTTTTTTAAAGTTCACACTTCTAACAAAGAGTACAAAAACAATTAACTTAATGGCCCATCTTTTTATTATTTTATCTTGCTATATCTATATCTTTCTATATCTTGCCTCCAGTTGGTACAGAAGCTGGAGGAGCAAAACATTTCTTACTTGCTTCTTTATCAAAATGGAAATAAATGACTTGCTCTGCTCCCCATCTCCATCCTCATCCTTATGTCATGCTGTATGCAGTTTTCTGATTGTGTCCAAAAACCAAACCAAACCCTGAGCACTTCCTAGAAAAGGAGCTGCCAAGCCACAATGTTTTTTGAGACTTTTGCTGAGGGCTGAAACCCTGGGCGAGGCAGGAGTTTCTGTAAATGGCAAAGAGACTCTCCACAACTCTCAATGGAGTCACAATCTTTCCTAGGAACAACTAATCTATTGTGGTTTTTAAACATACCGTACCTGAACCAGAAACAAATCTGGTTGGGGGTCAAATACAACTGGTGTCATGGAATCATAGATTTCTAAGCGATGATTGCAAATGGAGCATCTCATATGAAGAAGTCCGTAGAAGTATATGGGGAAAAAATAGAAAGGGAAAGATATAGATATAGAAAGATTACTGTATTTTTCAGAGTATAAGACGCACCGGAGTATAAAACGCACCTAGATTTAGAAAAGGAAAACAAGGGAAAATTTTTTTGTTTGGCCTCTATACATCTTGTTTTCCCCCTCCCTGGCCCCCAGAAGCATTTTGCAGCCCCCTCCAGAACCCTCCGTACAGCCCATTTTCTCCAAAAAAGGGCCTTGCG